>PUFA01000519.1:0-269575 GCA_003508835.1 Eonycteris spelaea | reverse complement strand
CTATGTCTTCTTGGTGTCCCTCACTATCTTTCTTTACCTTTTTTATTTCGAAGTCCATTTCATCTTATATTAGTACTGCTACTCCCACTTTCCCCTGAATGCCATTTGTTTGAAATATCATTTTCCACCCTTTCACTTTGAGTCTGTATTTGTCTTTGGAGGGGAGTTGTGTCACCTGGAGGCAGCATATGGTTGGGTTTTGGGGTTTTTTTTTATCCATTCTGCAACTCTGTGCCTTTTTATTGGTGAGTTCAGTCCATTTTCATTTAGGGTGATTATTGAAATATGAGGTCTTCTTACAGTCATTTAATCTTTGCTTTCTGGTAGCTTGGTGTTTCCATTGCTTCCTTGTCCTTATGTTTCTGTTTTCTTTATTTTGGTTGGCTTTGTGGGTTTTGCTTCTGTTCTTCTTGTTTTATGTTATATACTTTGGTTCTGAATCTTTGGTATGTGGTTACCATTTTCTTCTGTGAATTTGGATCTTTGAATCCCCCCCTCCACTTTCAGTCATTGTTATCTGTTTGTCCCTATGTATGCTGAACGTTCATTATTATCTTTATAACAATTTTATTATTATTATTTAAGCTTGTAATGCCCTGTGCTTAGTAGGGATTGCACTCTTCTGCTTCTCTTTGTCTAATAGTCACTTTACTTCTAATTATATATATTTTCTGTTTTGTTTTGTTTTGTTTTATTATTTTGTTTTAGGTGAGCTGATACCTTTCAGTATTTTCCTGTAGTACAGGCCTCATAGTGGAGCATTCCCTCAATTTTTGTAAGTCTGGAAAGGTCTTAATTTCTCCTTCATATCTAAAGGAGAGTTTAGTTGGATACATCATTCTAGGTTAGTAGTTCCTTTCACTTATTAGTTTAAATATTTGATTCCATTCTTTTCTGGCTTATAAAGTTTGAGCTGAAAAGTCTGATGATAATCCAATGGGTTTTCCTTTATAAACTACTGTCTTCTTTTCCCTGGCTCCCCTGAGAATTGTCTTTGTCATTGATTTTTGATAACTGTAATACAATGTGTCTTGGGAAAGGCATTTTTAGGTTGAGATAATTGAGTGTTCTGTTGACTTCTTGAATTCAAAGCTCCATCTCATTCCTTAGATTTGGGAAATTCTCGTCCACTATTTATCTGAAAATGCTTTCTACTCCCTGCTCCTTATCCTTACTTTCGGTAATGCTCATTATTCTTATGTTTCCTCTCCTGATGGTATCAGCTAGTACTTGTACTTCTCTTTCATTAATTTCCTTTCTTTGATTTCTCTCTTCTTCCTTCTGATTTATTTCTAATTTCTGTCTTTGATATCACTGATCCTTTCCTCCATTTGGTCGACTCTATTTCCCAAGATTGCTATTTCATTTTTCAACTCTTGCAGTGTTTCTTCATCTCCAGAAGTTCTATTTGGTTCTTTTGAAGATTTCAATCTCCTTGTTCTGCTCATCTATTTTTCAATTCCTGAAATTGCTGATTTGAGTTGTTTTGGATCTCATTGAGTTTTTTCAGAAGTACCATCCTGAATTTTCTGTCATTTAAGTCACATATTTCTATGTCTGTAAGCTTATTTTCTAGAGATTTTTCTCTTTCTTTCTGAGATGCCTTGTGACCTTGGTTTTGATGGTGTTTAATGGACTATTTCTCACCTGGGCATTAATGGAAGTGTATTCTGTTGTTTTTCCAGAAAGAAGATTTATTATATAAAGGTCTCTCTTTAGCCTGCTGCGAAGGCACTTTTCTTTTGGTTTTCAGTAGGTGGCGTCTAAGCCTCTTGGATCCCTGCTTTATATAAAGCCTAATGTCTTTTATTTTCTTATAGATTTTAATCACACCTGCTACTCTGTTTCAGTCCCTGGCAGTGTTAGTAACCATTTCGGTAGCTTTACTCAGTTTCCCCTGGGGCTCCATGATGTTTGGTCTCGGCGGTTATGGGGGAGGAGCCCTCTGAGTTGGGAGTTGGAGACTATGGCTCAGCCTCTGTTTTGCAACCAGGGCTGGTAAAAATCAACTTTGTCTCTCTGCAGTCCCATCCCACTTCCCTGCTTTCTGCCCTGATGACTGGTTCCTGCTGCCAGCTGCTAGAAATTATGACACTTCCAGGCAGGCTGATCAGGGAAGTCGCCGCACCTGCACTCCTCCACTCCTCCTGCAAAAAACTCCACCGGCTGTGAGAGGCAGCTTTTTATTGCTCCGAGTCCACGGCTAGACACCCAGGACCTGTCCCATGGTAGCTTTCATGCGCAGATATGACACTCAGATGTGCTGGTGTGCAATTTGGGTGTTTTGTTGTTGTTGTTGAGTTTTAGATGTTCGGCGTATTGTTCTTTCAGGGGAAAGATCTGAGGACGTCTCTCGCTCCACCATGTTTCCTCACAATACTCTTATTGGCTTTCTAACAGCAGATTATTTTAATAGAAAATTCTGTCCCCCTCCCAGGAAAAGAAAATTCAACCAGCAGATGCCCTCAGGCATGAACTGGAACATTGGGTGTTCCCAGGTCTCTCCCCTCTTTTGTGACTTGAACCCATCCAGTAACTAGTAAGGTTCATACCACCTGTGGTCCAGCAGGAAGAATTTAGGATGGCCTTATGTGGCCATAGCTGCTCACGGTCTCACGAGAATGAAAGGTGTGGCAGTATGTTCAGGCCCTGAGAGGGATGGTTCCACTCAGGGATCCAACTCAAGTGCTCTATTGACTTCTGGGCAGGCGTAAGATTCCTACGTGTGTTGACATCGAAATGCCACCGTCAGATCGAAACCGTCACTTCCCTGTCACTTGTTACTGAGTGGGTACAGATGGGCCCCTCTGGCAGACATCTCTGCCCTTGGCCTCCTAGAACTGGCAGTGGGGAAGTTTTATTTTGGGCACTGATGGTGTGGGTGGCGTTCCCACTCTTCACTGTCCTCACCCTGTATTCTAGCGCAACTTGGCAATGCCCTATCCTGACTTGAGACTTATCCCTTCACACGTAGAAACCTAATTCCCTGAGAACCCTAAGGAAGAAGTGACGTTTCCTCACCTGGCCATAGTAGCCCTTATTCACCAAGGCTAACAGCAGTGGAAGGAATCTGTATTGCCTCCCACTCTGCTGAGGTGGAGGGTCCTTTCTGCCTTCCGAGTCCTTACCGTGGATCCTGGCACAAGCTGGAAATCCTCCTTCTGCTGACACAGGCTGCCCTCTTTGAAGATGTGCCTCACGTCCATGAGATGTTCTGGGAGAAAGTGATTAGGACTCCTCGAGTCACCAAGACTAGGTGACATGGTCTCGATTCTGACAACGGGGACAGGGCCTAAGTGACCCTCTTCTCCGTGACTTTGTGCCATTCTATTGACTGCTGCCGGAACCAGGTACCTTTCCTTTGCTGAATCGAGCTTCACCCATTAGTCCAAGGACTTGAAGTCTCAGAGACCATTCCTTTTCTGGAAAGGAGAGCTAGCCGTGGCCTGAGCTCTGCCTGTGACCTGCCAAGGGCAACTGCAAAGCGGGACATTCCACGGACAGATCTGTTATGGAGTAGCCCATTGCCTCATCTCTCATAGATTATTTTTCCCTTGACACTCTCAGGCCTGGATTCTCCTCTCTGCTGAAAAGCCAGCCTGGAAAACACAATCTCACCTTTTTGAAACCCTGCAGGCAGAATTCAAGTCAGACTCAAACCTGTCAGCTCTTGCCTGGGCCTCCCAAGGGCACAGCATGAGCGGTTAGGTGTGGCCCTGTCAGCTGCAATGGACTGGTACCCATGCAGGGTCTCCTCTTGGTCTCTGCATCATTGCTGGGACTACACTGTCTGCTGATCTGAGACTAGAGCCTTCAGACAAATTCCTCACCTTCCATGGACATCAACTGAAAGTCACGTTAGACATAAGCGGCCAGGCAGGGATGTTCTGAACCTCACAGGGCTGACAACTGGGACGAAGACTTTATGGGGGGCGACTCTTCTGGCTGGGTCCTTCCACCTTCCTCATTCAGGTTCAGCAAGGTCATTTCTATGAGAGCCTGAGACGCCTCCTCTACTCATCTGAGAACTCTGGCCAGAGACCAAGGCTCTCACGCCCTGAAAAGCCTGTGGAAGAAGGGATGGATGCTCAGCATCAAAGCTGTGTTTGAGACTGCATGTGAGTTCAATGTGACCCATCTCCCTGTGACCCTCCCACCCCCAATATTCTGAGGTGTTGGTCTCCCAATCCTCTTGTAGCCACCCTCATCTAGGTTCCCATCTCTTGGATTAAAGGTTTCCAGGTAAATTCCACATCTCCTCAGACTCTTGAGAAGGTACCACTCTGCAATCCTTACAGACCATGGGTCCCTCTCCAGATACTCTGGGATGGGGAAACGGTAGCACAGGCCAGAGCCCAGGTCACTTGGTGTGTTGTCCAGGGTGGGAAATATATTGACTATTATGTGTTTACATCAGCCGGATGTAGGCTCACGTAACTTCTGTTCTGATAGATTTATTTTCAAAAGGGGAGAGATTGTCCAGGAGGACTTTGAGAGTACCTGATCTTTTAGTTTATCAAACTTTCCAAATGTAGATGATCAAAGAGCATGCAATCTGTCTCTTGCATTGATTTACACACAATAACAGTACACCCAATCCCAGAAAGTGCAGAGAGCCCCATATTAGAGGAACCCAGATAGGATCACGAGACATATCATATTTAAAATGCCAAATGTTAAAAACAAAGAGAGAATCTCACAAGCAGCAAGGCAAAAGCAGTTAGTTATCTACAAAGGAGCTCCCATGCACTGATTTCTGCTGATTTCTCCACAGAAACTCTGCAGGTAGAAGGGATTGGCAGGAAATAGTCAAGGTGATGGAAAGCAGACACCTTCAACCAACACTCCTCTACCCAGCAAAGGTATCATTTAGACTCAAAGGACAGATAAGAGCTTCCCAGACAAGGAAGAGATCAAGGAGTTCACCACCACCTTGCCACAATTACAGGAAATGTTGGAAGGATGAAGAAGAAGAAGAAGATGGAGGAGGAGGTGGAGAGGAGAAGATGTGGAGTTGGTGAAAGAGTAGGAAGGAGAAGGAACGGGAAGGAAAGAGAAGAAGGAAGGAAGCAGAAAATGGAGGAAAAATAATAAATATATGAATAGTCAAATAGCAATAAGTACATAGCTGTCAACATTTAAGTGTTAAGAGATTAAACGCTCCAGTGAAAAGACATAGAATGGCTCAATGGATAGGAAAACAAGGCCCTCCCATATGCTGCCTACAAGAGACTCACTTCAGATTGAAGGACACCCACAGAGTGAAAGTAAATAATGAGAAAGGGTAGGTCGTCAAAATGGAAATGAAAAAAAAAAGGTCTGGGCAGCAATGCTTAGATCAGACAAAGGAGGCATTCAAAGAACGGCTATAACAAGAGAGTAAAGATAACCCAGGAATCCCACTCTGGTATTATCCCAAGAAACCGAAAACACTACTTTGAAGGGACATGTGAATCCACTTGCTCATTATTTACAGTTTTCAAGACATGGAGGCAACCTCAGTGTCCATTAATTGATGACTAAAGAAAGAAGAGCTGGGACACAGATACAGTAAAATGTTAATGACTCAGCCAGAAACAAGACTGACATTTTGCCATCTGCAAGAACATGCATGGTCCTAGAGTAGAGGAAGCCAGAGAAGCACGAATGCCACATTTCACTTACATGTGAAATCTAAACACCAAAACAAATCAACAAAGCAGAATCAAACTCGTAGATACAGACAACCTATTGATGGTTGCCAGATGGGAGCGGGGCACAGTGACGGGTGAAAAGAGGAAGGGATCAAGAGGTACAAATTGATAGTTACATAATAGCGTAGGATGTAACGTACGCATGGGAATACAGTCAGTAATATTTGAATAACTATGTATGTCAGATGGGTACTGGTTTAGAGGGAAGATCAGTTCCTTAGTTATATAAATTCGTCACACCTTAAACTAATATAATATTGCAAACAAAGTGTAACTGAAAAAATTTAAAACAATCATTAGTAAAAGAAATGAGTCACAGATTGTGTCTCACGGTGGAGAGTAGAATAGTGGGCTTCCCGTAATTCAGACCAGCTTGGTCCCTGCCATTTACTGGCCCATGACTTTTGGCACATTACAAGCTCTAAGTCTATGACACAGGCTGACCACTGACCAGCGAGTCTGACAGGCCCTGTCTTCTAAGACTGTAGCATATATGTGATATAGAGAAAGCATCTGTCTCTGTGCCTGTCTTATATTGAGACATTAGGCAACAGTAAATATTTCTATGAAAATCTTTACCTCACAGATTATCATTCATTCAGCTGCAATTTTTCTTTTCTTTTCCTTCTTCTTTTTTTCTTCTTTTCATTCCAAGGCATGTCCTGAAATAGGCAGTGATCTATGGGGGAGGGGAGAAAAAACCTCCCAGTGGACAAAATGCTACTTAACAATGAAACCTCAGTAGTCTGCTCTCTCTAACCCTCTTTACTCTCCTTTTTACCTTTCCTTAAGAAGTAGAGCAGACCTCACCCTTTTTAATGATAGCTCCCCCTAGCCTGTATACTTATTCAGGCAAGGCTGGGCCTTTTGACTAAACACCCCCAGGGCAAGCAATGAAGACTTCCAAAGAGCTGATGCTCCACTGAGGACTGTGTAAAGAAAAGCCATGAACAAAGAGGTACACGCACAATTCTTTATATCTCAAACATGCTTGAAGAACATAAGCGAACACAGGTAACAACTTTTAAATGTATAAAATGAAAGACAAATTAGTAAGGCAACGTAAGAATAGACCAGCTTTTACTCTCTCACTCTCTATAGCTTTCTATATTCTGATCCCAACTCTTTTTGTGTGGATTCCTTTATATTTCCAAGGATATTGCTATCTTAAAGCCATGTTATTTTCTTCTACACCACGGAAGCATTTATGGGATTTTCAATGTGCATTTTTTAAAAAAATTATTTATGTATTTAACAGAAGAAAAATTTGAATTTTTTCCCCATCATCTACCCACACCCCTTCCCCCTACTCTGGTAACGGCTAGTCCATTGTCCATGTCCATGAGTCTCTGTTTGTTTGTCCTGTTCTTTTGTTGCTTTTAGGTTTATATCCCGCATATAAGTGATATCGTGGGACTTTCAAATTTTTCCCTCTGGATTTCTAAGCCTATTCCAAAAAAAAATCTTACCCCTGATCTGGACACACGGCAATGGATGTGTGATCCGTGCCATTCACAAACTTAATACCTAATCTACAAACTTTCTTTTGAAAGAAACAATACTTGAAAATGCACACAAAAGGCAAGACAACAACATGGACATTCATAGATATGAGGAACACTGCTTAACATGCCTTTGCAACAGGAAATTGAAGAATCCACCTCAGGGCTCACTCGGGGGGAGGGGTAGCGGCTGGACGTGGCCTTGGAGCACGCGCTCTGGCCTTGGCAGTAGCGCCAGCCGTGCTTGTAGCGGTGGCCCGGGCTCTCTCCTGCTCACCTCTCAAGGCCTCTTCATAATGTGGTGGAAGGCACTGGGAACGGTATCATTGACCTTGGACAAAAAGTCCAGGACTTTCACCTTGGTTTCACCTTGGGCTCTTGCGCCCCACAGGAACTCGAAGCGTGGAGGATCACTGCCAGGCACCTGCCGGTACTCCAGGTACTTTTCCTGCACCAAATCTTGGGTGATAAGCTTCCTGGGCTCCCCGAAGATGAAGTGTGTCTTTCCAGCATAGACACCCAAACTATTCAGGAGCTCCCAGATCTCCTCCTCAGAGGCGCGGTTACCATTCAAGTAGATCAACCCCAGCAGCGGCATCAGAATCCCTTTTGTAGGGAATGCCAGGCACAGCTCACACTCCCATCGCTGGCTTCATCCGGCTTGCGGACAAGGAATAGCAGTGACTGTTGGGCTTCACTTCCTTCACTTCCAGACCAAAGAACAGATCCATGCGCTCAGAGGCTTTTTTGAGGATCTCAGGGAAGTGCTCCCTGTACCTTTTGTGGATGACTTTCAGCATGTCTCCCTTCTTAATGAGCTCATTCATTTTGTACTTACACAGCAGGTAGTTTGCCAATATACCTGCTTTCCTAGTTAGAAGGTCGAGGCCCGAGCTCTGACTGGAAGGTGCGGCCTGGGACTTTTTACTCTTCTGAACACGACTCTTGGCACGTACATCAGATCTTTTGCCCGAAACACCCGCAGCAGCACTGGTGGGAGCTGAGACACTTGCAGGTGCCTGGAGACCGCCAGCAACAGAAGAGCTCGAGGCACCATCCCCAGTAACAGGAGGGGAGGAGGCTGTGGCCTCTTCCTCTGCTGTGCCTGCCTGAGCACTCTGAAGACCTTGGGCCTCAGCTCTGTTCTGGCGGCGCTTCTCCCGAGCACGGAGCTTACTCTTCTGACCACGAGGCATGGTGGCTGTGGTCCCGGTCAGCACACAGGACTGTGGCCCGGTGGGCAGTTGATGTCGCACCTGCTGGACAGAGAATGGCCTGAGGTGAGCACCTCCGACAGGTAGGATCAGCCTTGACTTCACTGAAGGCCTCCTTTACAGGTTACCCTGTGGGCACAGCTCTAGGAACCCACAAGGCTTCTATTCTCTTGGCCAGTCTGACCCCTGACAATCCCTTAGGAGAACCATAGCACCCATCGTGAGAGCTACAGCCTTCCTCCTACCGTCCCTGCTCTGGGTTTTCAGGTGACGGTAGGCGTTGGCCGTGGGGCCCCTGTGTCTGCCCTGTGTGGTTCTTTGAGTTCATCTTCTGTATTATCCTATCAACAGTGGGCAGGAACTGGATACACTAGCTCTACCACTCGACATTGACACTCAAAGATCCAAGGGACCTAGGTATACAAATGAAAGACAGGCGCCTCACTCTACCTCCCAATTACCCCGAATTGGGGACACACTGTGCTGAAGGCTGAGCAGGATCCTTTCTGTCCTGAGTGCATCTGGATCCTCCGTGGTCAGTCTAGCTCCTCACCGTGGGTCCTTGGAAGGCTTGGAAGCACCCGCCTTTCACTGACCGGTGTGGCTGCCTTCACACTAAGGACCTCACCTCCCTCAGTCCTGATACGACGAGGACATGCTCACCCTGACGGCCCTTCCCTGACATTCCTGTGGGCTGACATCAAAGGCTTGGGATTCATGCTTTCATGTCCCCTTAGGTCACGGTTGCTTGGTAACCCTGAGTCCTTACTCAGATTCCTCAACTTGGGTGCAGGTACAGATCTCCTCATATAGAGCCACCTACTCTCAGTCCCAATAGGAGACATTGAAGGGGACCTTATCTGACCGAGCCTGGTTTCCCAAAAGTGGGAGCTGCTGCAAGCAGGTGCAGGCCCCATGGCAGGCGGTCCCACGCAGGATCCCAACTCAAGGTCAAACCTGGACTCTGATAGGGTCCAAGATTTCTCCCTCTGCTCTTGTGGGACCACACCCCTCAGACCAAGACCTTCACTTCCCTGTACCTCGAGTGGGGACTGGGGGCGCTAATGACCGACACGTACATCTTTGAGGTCAGCCAGTGCCGAAAACAGAGAAAACTCACTGTGGCCCCCTTGATACGGTGTGGGACATTCTCACAGGCCTCAAGTTCTCTCAATGAAACCTGGCTAGACACGAAGTTCTGACTCTTCCGACCTGAGATTGTCCCCTTTGACCGGGTCTCCTGCCTCCATGAGATGCTCGGGTAAGTGAGAGCACTCCTGAGGTCCACATGCCCAAGTCCCCAGGGCTGCAAACACAGCTGGGGCTTATGCGGCCCCCTACTTGCTGGGAGGGGTCCCCCATCCTCGCTCGGGGTCACAACCCTGCATCCTCTTACGGACTGGGCCCCGTTTGCCCAACTGGGCTTCCTCCGTGCGACCAAGGCCCTTCCCTCCCCGACACCATCTCCACAGACAAGGAGCGGACACCCACTCTGCCCGGGGCCTCCGTGCTCACTTTGGGGGTTGTCGGCTACAGCCCACACCTCCATAGTCGCAGCTAGAGGGTAATTTAGCTGCTTTTCATCTGTTTCCTTCGCCTGGGGCCTCCCGGAGCTCACGCACGTCGCCGCGTGGGGTAGAGGTCTGCTCACGAGCACTCGGGGCCCTCCTTTCCAACCCAGTTCGGGCGGAGATGTCCTCCAGCTGTCCCATCGGGGCACTCCCGCAGAGGGAGCCCTTCTCCCTAACACCGTCCAGGCCCAGTTCAGGCCCCGTTCAGTCCGACGCAGCCCGCTCGGGCCTCTCAGGGCCGCACCGCACGGGAGGCTTTCTGGGGGACCCCTGCGCTACGGGGGGTGGCGTTACCCGTTCCCACGCGGGGGCCTCACCTTGCCCGCAGACCGCACCCGCGAACCCACGAGCCGCCGAACCGACGCCGCGCTCGCGCAGCAGGAAAAGGTCCTCGGGCCCCGCCCCGCAGCGGAAGTCCGGAGGCCCATCCGCCAGGGCTGTCCCGGATGTACGAGGGCCGACGGCCGGGGCGGGGCTCTGCGGGCCGTCGTCGCTTAGGAGCCGGAGGCCCGGAGCACGTCGTGGAGGGGCCGCGCTCCTGTGACTTCAGGGCCTGGGGCTCGAGTCCCCGGCCCCTACCGAAGGCCCCGCCCTCCCGAGTCCCGGGGGGGAAGTGGGGGCGCCCTGCTTATGACGTCTGCCCTGGGCCCCACTCACAGTGCTGACGAGAAGGGCGGGACTGTGGGAGCCTCCCGCTTGGGGGCCAGATCCTGTCCTCAGCACCGAGGGTCCTCACCTCGACTCCGGTTATGGCCGAGGCTCCACCCTTTGCAGAGGTGGGGTTCGAGCCTACGACACGGCCCTTCCCTCCCTGTGAGCACACGGGTGGGGACTCCTCGGTGGTGGCTCCTCCGGGTCTCGGTTTGGACCCCTGTGCTTCCGCGGGCCACGCGGTTCTGCGTGGGTGCTTCCCTCACGCCTCACTCCGGGTCCTCGCCTGCATGCTTCTCGGAGACTGGGACTCCTCCCTCTCCTGACCGAGGTCACCCTCCGTGGGCGGGACTCAGAAGTTCCTGGAAACCCTGAAGAATATGTGTCGGAATGCCCAGGCAGACACCTTTGCTGGGCACGTTGCCCTGCCCATACCTCCTTTAAGGGGATCTTCATCATAGCTCCTGTCTCTGGATTAAAACCTTCCTGGGCAAGAGCACCCCTTTGCCAGCCGTGCCACGTAACAGCTTTGTGTATTGAGGCACGTCACCCAGCTCTGTGTGCCTCAGGCTTTTCATCTGTGCAGTGGGTTTCGTAAGCTCGGTCTCAGGGACCGGTGGAATGAATACAATGCAAGCAGAGTGCCTGCACTGAGACTTCAAAGGCTGCCAGTTGTTTTGTGTTTCTTCTGTGCCCTGGAGTTTCAGTCCCCTCTCGGCCCCTTAGTTTTCAATCCAGGAGATGTCCGAGAATGTCAGCGCTCCAGGACAGAGAAAATGCTATCACGCAAAATACTGCTTACCAGGGAGAGTTAAGTAAAATTTCCCCCATCAGAGTACATCATCCTATGGCAATGGCAGCGGGCGTAGACTTCCTCTGTGGGTAGAGCAGAAAGCGTCCAAAGTATGTTTCCAGGACCAAAGAGTTACCCCCTTCTCAGCTGCTTTTCCTTCATAGCCATTTCTAGTTTCATTCATTGCAGCACCAGCAACGACCTTGCCCAGAGACTTCCAAATTATATACAAGAGAAACTGTTTGCACACCTTCTTTTAAAGGAATGGCTCAGTCTCCCCCAACTCAGGGCAAGGAGTGCCAGACCAGCGAAATCTGGGCATCCCACCTGCAGGGATTATCCCTCATATTTTCCAGAAACTTCCCGGAGACGATGTGCAGGAAATACCTAATTGGCACACCATGTTCTCCGGCACTGGGACAAGAGCACAGCACACCTTCCTCCCCAGTTCTTGGTGATTTCTCTATGGTTTTGTCAGAATGTCAAAGTAACTGTTAAGTGCAGTTTCCCACGCGAGGCTTAGACTTTGAACTATGCGGCCCACCATCTACCCGAGAGTCAGGCCCCTACTCACGGCTTTCACAACTTCTTTTAGCCCACCATGCAGTAAAGGAAATGCCCTCCCACCCAGGGACTTCTATGTTCCCAAGGTCCAGTGGCACTGCCTTGCCTCAGGGCATTTACTGAGTGCTCTCATCTGGAGCCACCTGTCTCGGATCCCATCCTGCATCCTGTCTTTTCATTTGTGCTTTGGGTCTGAGAGTGTGAATCGCCCTTTTCCTATTCTGCGAGCTGCTCGTCGACTCTCTAATGTTACGATCCGCGGGGCTAGGTCTTCTTTTTCTCAGCTCTGGCAGCACTAGCATGGAGTGTTCGTAGACTAGATGCTCAGTTACTATTTGGGGAATGAATGAGCCTGTGACCATGGGGTCTAATACATTATGATTTATTTCTACATTCTTGAAGTAGTCAAGAACATGCCATAAGTTACAACTTTCTAAAATACAGAATAAAAGGCATTGGGAAGCCCAGTATTTGCGATCTTAACATTTTTCCCCTCTATGTCTTCATTCCCTATATTTTACTGCTTTATTTCTTCACAGTTCAAGGAAATGCATGTACCAATGCCATGTTATCCTGCACCGGATTACTAAGGAAGACTAAGTTTTCCGCATTTGTTTTATGAAGCAGGAAAACTCTTAGCTCTTCAACCGGAGCCACAACCATGTGTGTGACCCATATATATCATTAAGTTAGAACATAATACTAGATTAACCTTTATGTAGAACTTACTCCACTGAAAATGAGCAAAATGTAACACACAGATCAATCTCCAAAGCACTCATTTTCTATCTGTCAGAGCGGGGGCTCCTTCCAATAATGACCTGAGCCCATCAGCCTCCAAACAAGGCCTTCACCTCCCTGTTGTCCGACTCAGGGACTGCCCCTGCCTGGATCCTCCCAGAACGGCTAGTAGGTAGGTGTGCTGTGTTGTGTTGCTGTCTTTCATGTCGAGAGAGCTGCCATCGGCACACAGGTCCCGCCCCTTGACTCTCCTTAGGGCCTTTGCCTTGATCTGAAGAATCAGAGCTACTGTCTCAGACCAAGGCCTTCTTCCCGGAGACTATGCACCAGACCTTAGCGAGAGATCTCCGAGAGACCTTCTGCATCGGGTCCCAGGGGCGGGGCGTTGTTGAGCAACCTTAGGTATGCGGACATGTTGTGGTCCAGTCCACCCACAATCAGATCCTCACCTTGAGTTCAGACCGCAGCTGGGACCGCAGCGTGCTCTGAACCAAAGCTCCGGAAAAGTCCTGGGTCCTAGACTCTGAAGCCGACGTCGGCGTGAACCACATCCGGTTGCAGTTGTCAGAAAGGACCTAGCAACACTTACGGGCGGTCCTTATGGCCTACCAATCAGAGTGGTTATTTGTGGGATCCCGTCAGCGAGGACTCTGTGGTCTCCAGACCCTCGCTCGGGGTCCTCACTCCGTGCCGTCGGTCAGAGCCTGGGACTCCTCCCCCGACAGACGCGAGCGCGCCAGGCCCCACAGGAAGCCCTCACTGTCCTGCGTCCTCACGGATGCAGTCAGATCGCTGGGCTTGAAGAAACTGCCTGGGGCCTTGCGTGCAGAACTAGCGGGGCGGGACTTCGTGGGGTTCCCACTGTGTGCGAGAGATCTTGTGCAGGGGTGAGATCCCCTCTTTGGCCTGGATGTCCTCAACCTGACTCCGGTTATAGCCACGAACCCTCGGTCTGCAGAAGTGGGACCCGAGCCTGTCAGACGAGGCCCTTCCCTCGCTGATGTCGACCAGGCAGAAAAGCGACGGCTTAGCACCCTTGTAGCTGCGTCCGGCGCCATTCCCAGTCAAGGGAGGATTGGGGGTTCTTTAAAAGCCCCTCATTTGTGGGACGAGCGATTCCATGTTTCGTCCCTCCGGACCCTCACCTCACTCATGGCCAGTGTAGGGCCTCCACTCTCCTTCACATGAGCTTACTCTGCTCCCACCGAGGTCCGTCCCACTCGGAGACCTCCTCGGTGGAAGTTAGTGGGAGCCACACTAGGGCCGGGATGTTTGGGTCCTGACACGGTGACGGCGGAGTGTGTCTCTATGGAATGCCACTGTTCTGGAGTTGGAGGTTCCCGCGTTCCTCTTTCGGGGTCCTCAACTTGCTATGTCTCAACCCAGGACTCCCTCCTGACCCGAGGCCACTGCCTTTTGCGAAGACTTCCCCTCGCTGAGAAGTCTGGGAAGCCCAAGAGGGAAGGCGGAGTCTGACTGCCCAGCCATGGCGCTCCAGGTCTGAGAGCAGTGTTGGGCAGGTTCCTGAAAAGCCCCTATATTCTGGGATGGCGGTCTCCCCCGTCTTCTTCCTGCGCGTGACCTCATTATGTCCCTGTCTCTGGGGTGGCCCGATTGCTGGGAAACACCACATCCCTGCACACTCTTGAGCCATGTCCCTAACGGGCCCCATGTTACGTTGTGTCCCAGTCTTGATGTGCCATGGGGAAACTGCAACAAAAGGCAGGGGCACAGGACAGGGATGGGCTGTAGGTGGAAAAGGACGCTGATGTACGCTTCTTCTCAATAGTCAGAAGGAGACTCTGTGCATTCCCTTTTCATTGGCCTATGTCCTCTGGGAAGGAGCTGCCCAGGCTGGCTTTGCCATCCCTGATTTTCAGGTGATCTGACACTGCATACGCAGATGATCACCTTGTCACCAAATATTAGCTGTGCCACCTCTCTCTTCACAACTTTCATCTATCGTGGTATTCTCCATTGCTTTGGCTATGTATTTGAACCCAATCTTTGGGCACAGAGTCCTTATTTTCATTCTCTGGGACACATTTTGGCATGTGAAGGAACACAAGTTCTGCTTTAGGCAGAGAAGAGTGGAATGAGCAGTGTGTGCTCCAGGGGAATGCGGGCCAGGAGCTGTGCCCGGCCCTGTCTCTTACCAGTCCCGTGAAATCGAGCCTGTTACCAAACTCCTGGACAAAGAGATTGCAATCACCCAAAATGCTGCTTAGTACGAACGATTGAGTCCAATTGTTTCCTCACTCGCTTGTTTGTGAGCAGTCCTTCCCACTTGGATATGGCTCAGAGCTCTTGGAAGTTCTGTCAGTGACTGACATGTTCCTTCCCAGCTGTCCTGCCACCGAAATCACCATTACTTTTATTCATCTAACCACCAGTGAGTATCCAGTGCCTGTCTAGAATTCTCCAATTTACACTCAAGATAAACCTCTTGAGTGCCTTTTTTGGTGGAGCAGTCTTTGAGACCCCAGCCCAGGGAAAAGTGTCCCAGTCCAGTGCATTCTGGGCATCCCACCACAAAGGAGTATCACCCTCATTGCTCAGAACCTCCCAGGCGATGGTGTGCATACCACATCTGGTCTGCGCTCTGGGTTCCACCGCACTTGTGACGGGAGCATGGGACCACTTCCCTATTCCGGGTGGAGACTTTCCCTGGTTCACCCACATTCCCAGGGTGCTTAAGATAAAGACAATCTCTCAGTGCAGGCTTAGTCTTTCATCTCTGAGGTCCTCCATCTGAGTGAGGGGCCGGGCCCTGCTCACCACTCCCACAGCCTCACCTAGCCCAGCCTGCATCCTCACTTAAAATAACCTGCCACTGAGGGATTGGCATTTTTCTAAGACTTCAAACTGCCTGGCCTCAGGATTGCTTTCATCTGAAATCCCCTCCCCTCTTGACCCTTTCCTTTTTCCTTCTTCTTTAGGTCATAAAGAATATCTCTACATTTTTTTCCCTATGAGATCAGCTCCTGGACTCTAAAATTCAAAGGACCTGCACTTGGCCTTTCTTGTTTGTAACGTAAGTTCCACATTGAAAATTACTTTAAAGAGAAGACGCAGAACAAGAAAAGTCTCTTTTCTATTCAATTTACAGGAAGAGCAAGTGTTATCGAGGCAATGAAATTTGCAATCAGAGCGAGTCCGTTCAGAGCCAAGTGGTCATGAGACTTGGTGGTCTGTCCTGTACTGAAACCCTACTACATATACAAGGGCACCCAGGTCTGTAAGCAAAGGCTGTGTGCACATTGCCTGTCCTTAACAGTGAATTATTGCTTTTCTTGGCCGTCCATCAGCCACTCGTTTGCCTTCTGTCCTTCCATAATGCAGTGCTGGTCAACAACCATTACTAGACAGAACATTATCTTCCAGTATGTTTTGTCCACTGTCCATTGCCACAGTCGTCATTCTGAATCTGCCTTCCTCCTTCGACGAAAAGAAATGAAGACATGTATCTGCTTTATTAATTTGCTCTTTGGTAAATCCAGGGCCTCAGCTGAGAGGTGAGTGAATTTTCTACTCACAGTGTTGGCTTCCCTGTCAGAATCAACTTCCATGTCAGTTGAGTCCCCAGGCATTTTGCGTGAGGCCTTCCACCGAGATGCTGGAAGAGTGAGACCTCAGACGGCAGCAGGAGCGTGGTGAGCCACGGCTTTGCATCATACAGAGATGGTCTAGCAGTAACTGAGGAGATGGTGTAGCAGTAACTGAGGATGCTGGGAGTAGCTAGTCAAGGTCTTGTATTTGTCTTTTTTGTTGTGTTGTTTTTTTCTAAAAGCACCTCCAGTACAAGCATGGCTCCTTCTAGAGAGCTCATTTTCAATGACTGAGAAATAACCAAGAGTATGAGCATGAGGACTAATTCGTTAGGATCAAATATTTCTTGTATTTGTAGGCAATCTAACCAATTCCAGGTACATAATGTTAACTTTTAGAAAATACAGTAGAAGGAATTAGCCAAACCAAGAATCAGCAGTGTTTTCTTATTTAGAGTCTCTCTGTCTTTTTGGCCTTCATTAATTAAATATTTATAAAGTACCCATCTATGGCCATGCCACCCCGAGCGTGCCCGATCTCGTCTGATCTGGGAATCTCAACAAGGTAGGACCTGGTTAGTACTTGGATGGGAGACCACCTAGGAATTTCAGCTGATGTAGGTGTTGAAAAGTATATAAGTAAGTAAGTAAGTATGTAAGTATTTATAAATACCTAATAAAAATGAGGAACTGTATTGAGATTGCAATCCCAAATTAGATACTCTCTTTTCTTCTTAAAATAGCTCTTCACTGAGGTATGATCGACATACACAAAGCTGCACACATTTCATGTACACACCTGGATGTGTTAGGACGTAAGTATCACCCCAGAACAACCAAACCATCTGTGACATAAACATACCCATTCTTCAAAACAGTGTCCTCTCTTTATGTATTTTTTGCATTGCGAGGGGTGGGGAGAGTATAAAGCAATTAACATATCATTTTCCCTATCATCAAAATTTAAGTATGCGTTATCATGTTGGTAACTGTGATACAGAGTACATTTCTAGTACTTATTTCCCTTATATGACTGAAAGTTTGCACCCTTTGACGAGTACCTCCCCATATCCCTTGCTCCCTGCCCCTGGCAACCACCACTGTATGCCGCTTCTACGGGTTTGACTGTTTTCCATTCCTCATATCAGTGCTTCTTCTGTGGCCGGCTTATTTCACTTAGCATAATGTTCTCTGGATTCCCCTCTTTTGCTGCAAATGGCAAGGTTTCCTCCTTTCGAAGGCAGAGTAAAGCTCCATTGTATGTGACACCCTATTTTCTTTATTTGTTCATCCATCGGTGGACATTGAGGTTGCTTCCATTTCTTGGCGATGGCGTATCCTGTTGCCATGAACACCACAATGCAGTTACATGATCAAGATCCCGATTTCGGTTCCTTTGGACAGGTATCCGGAAAGGATGGTGCTGAAATATATGCTAGATCTATTTTTAATTTTCTGAGGAACTGCATACGGTTTTCCATAGTGGCTGCACCATTTATGCTCCTGTAACACGATACGAATCATCTTTTCCAAGTAGTTGCACGTAATCCACTTACTCTCTATGTGGGGGAGACAGAATTCAATCAGCTTTATGATTTTTCCTGCGGTAGGAATGCTTCAGTTGATAACCACTCTCTTAACCCAGTTTCAAATGCACACTACAGTATTGTTCAATATGGTCACAGTGTTTTCAGCAGCTCTTTACTGCTTACTCACCTTGCCTAAGTGAAACTCGACCAGTTGAATAGCAACTCCTTGATCCTCCCTTCCCCTAGGCCCGGGCCACCACCACTCTCCTGTGTGTTTCTATGATTGGCTAGCCTATTTGCCTCACATAGGTGGACTGACTCATGCAGTATTTATCCTTCTGTGACTGCCTTTCTTCATTTAGGGTAACGTCTCCCAGGTTCATCTGTGTTGTTTCATATTTCTCCCATTTTTAAGGCTAAATTATAATTCATTGGATGTTTATATCACATTTTCCTTATCCACGAATCTGTGGATGGATGTGCGGGCTGTTTACATAATCAGCTATTGTGAAGAATGACACAAGGAATGTAAGTGTGCACATACCTTTTTCACATACCGATTTCTTCTCTTTTGGATGTATCCTCAGACGTGGGATTATTGAATCATGTGGTCGACTTAGTTTCATACTTTTTGAGGAACATGCAAACTTTTTTCCGAAAGGGCTACACTAATTTACATTCCCAGCAACACTGTGAAAAGTATCCTTTTTCTCAACCCCCTCACCGACCATTGTTATCGCTTTTCTTTTTGATAAAACCATGCGAACAGGGATGAGGTGATATCCGATTGTGGCTGCGGTTTGCATTTCCTTGACGATTAGTGGTGTTGGCCACCTTCTCACACACCTGTTGTTCATTGCTATATCCTCTTTGGAAGAAGACCCAGGGTTCCTGCTTACTTCTTAATTGAGTGTGTGTTTGCTCAATCAATTTGCACTTGAGACGTATGAGTTCCTGATACAATCTGGATGATAACCCTTTATCAGATGTTTGGTTTGTGACTACAATCTCCCATTTCGTAGATTGCCCTTTTTATGTTGTGAATTACTTCCATTGCTGTCTAGTAGCTTTTTAGTTTAATGTAGTCCCACCAGATTTTTCATTTCACCAGATTTTTCATTTGCTTCTCCTGTCATACCAGAAAACAAATCATTATGAAGACCAGTGTGGAGGATGTGTTTCCCTGTGTTTTCTTCTTGGGTTGTACGGACTCGGGTCTCATTCTGAAGTCTTCGATCCATTTTGTATTGCTCTCTGAGTGTGATGTCAGATAAGCATCCAGTTCCGTCCTTTTGCATGGGGATGTTCTATTATGTTCACATCCTTCATTGAAGAGACTATCACTTCTCCATTATGTGTTCACTTTGCCCTTGTCAAAGATTGCTTGACCGTGTAGGCGTGGGTTCATTTCTGGGCGCGATGCTGTTTCATTCCCTCTTCATTTGTCCTACTATGCAGTGATTGTAGATTGAAAAATAGTTCCGAGTCAATAAATGGCAGACCGATATCTGTTCCCCTGTCTCAAAATTACTTTGGCTAGTTGAGGTGTCTTCTGGTTTCATGAATTTCAGAATTTTTTTTCGATTTATGTGAAAAATTCCATTGAATTTTTGATAGATCCTGCATTGAATTTGTAGGTCCTTTGGGTAATAGGGCTATTTAAACAATGTTCATTTCTCCAATCAAGAACATGTGATATCTTTTCTTCCCATATTGTCTTCTTTGAAGTTTTACATCAATATCTTCTAGTTTAGATCTCTTTCCTTAGTGAAATATATTCCTAATATTACATACACGATTTTAAAAGGAATTGTTTTCTTTTCTTTCCTTTTTAAATAGTGTGTTGTTGGCAAGTAAACACACAGCTGACCTTTGCATGCTACCCTGCACCTTTCCTGAGCATGTTCGTTAGTTGCAACACTTTTGCATGCACACGGAACATTCACCAGACTCTCTCTCGCCTCACGCCTAGACAGGAGTTGCTATCTCTCTTGGGGCTGAGCTGTGCCAGCTCGAGAGATGATGGCAGTCAAGTCAGATTGCTCTTCTTATTTCAGCTGATTTTGTTTTAGGTTCGCCTCTGTATTGCAACTTCTGGACTATATTACGGATCTCTCCAGAAGGGATTTTGTTACTAAGATTTGTTAAGCTGGGTTTCTACAGGGATATGTGCCGAGAATGCCTTCTATCACCTGGCTGATGCCACTCAGCCCAGACCTTTCGAGGATTTTTGATCCCAACAATTTTACTGCAGTGCTCATTCATAGTTGCAGAATAACCCTATTCACATGACATGTTATCTTGTTCTGGACCACAAAAAGAGAGGAAAGGATATGCACTTTGTCACATGAAAAAAAATTGTATACTTATGCCGAGAGAAACAGACATACTGAGTGACGTGGATCGTTCATGAAACACACTAGAGCCAAATTAGCCTTCTAGTGCAGGAAACTTTTCGAAACACAGGAGAAGTTAAAAGATCCAAAATCAATCAATCAATCAATCAATCAATCAATCAAAACAGCAAAAGCAGTTAAGTCTCCCAGGCTACAGCAGAGCAAGAACAACAAAATACAACTTTTCTGCAACTTCAGCTCCTTCAAATGTTCTTTCTTTTCAACCCAAAATGCAGACTCTCCCTCAGACCTCACTGGATGTGGAGGTGCTGCTGGACTTGGTCCTGGAACTTGCCTGGCCCGGCAGTAGAACCAGGCCTGGCTGTATCTGTGCTCCGGCTCTGTCTTCTCATCTCTCAGGTCCTCTTTATACTTTACCCTACAGTGGAATTCAGGACCTGCGAGGCCTGACAGCAAGGTCTGGACTCCGTGGGACCCCCGCTTACTAGGTGGGTGCTTCCTTCATTCTTTGAAGGACCTCTCCCATTCATATCGGGCACCTCACTCTGCTGACCAGAGATTGTCCTCCCTACACCAAAGGTCTCACATCCCTGACAACTGTGGTGAAAACGTGAGGAGACGCCCAGCCTGACAGCTCTGCATTGAGCCATTCCTCTGCTCCTCTGTGATTTCCTCGATTTCCTCTAATCCCTGGCTGCCCTCATATCGGTCCTTGTCTCTTCAATTAACAAGCTTCCTCTGATACCTAAGCAGATTCCCTACTCTAACCTTGCAGAGAATGGGTCCCTGTCCCGGGCGTGATGCAGTGGGAAAGCCACGGCACAAATCTGGGCGCCCAGAGGCTGAGCTGTAACAGACATAAAACTTTTACTCTATTCCTTCTCTTCCCCAGCCAGATCGACACGTCTTATGGAACTTTTGTTCCAGTAGATGTACTTTTTATAAAGATGGCTGAGTCGGTCAGTTTTTTGAGTGCCTGATCTTGGAGGATAGCTGAAGTCACATAAGCAGATGACCCTATTGTCAGAAAATGTTACCTCTTTTCCCTCTTATTCGTACCTCACTTTTATTTGTATAATTGTTGATTTGGCTCTGCATTCCAATCTAGCAGTTTGGCCACATGATCCTTCTTCTCATTGCTTGGAATTCACTTTGCGGTAAGGACAAAAATAAGTGAATTAAAGGACACAAGGTCAGCGTCTGGCTGCGGAGGGTTGAAGAGTGTGGGCCTTAGACTAAATCATATCAAGGGTCTGGTTGCATCGCTGTCCTACCCGGCCATGTGAACATTGGCGTAGTTTTAAACTCTGTGAGCGAGCCTCAGGCTCATCATCTGTGAACTGAACTTGAGGAGCCCTGTCAGTTGGACTGCTGGAAGGTGAGTAGGACATGGAAAGCGCCTGCTGCAGTGTCTGCCATGTATCACATTCGCCCCTTCTGATGCCTGGTAGCCGCACGTTCAAACGAAGGGCTTTACTATCCTTAGACCTGGTATGATGGGGTGAGGGGAGCCTCACTCGAAAGCCCTGCCTTTTCCAGCTCATACCGACGGGCAGCACCAGACTCTCTCCTGTACACTCTGTTCGCTGTTGTTCGCAACCCTCAGTCCTGACTCAGGCTCCCCGTTATGACTCTTGTCAGGGCTCATGCCTCCCCTCTTTCTTGTTTGGAAGCCCCTCTAGCGAGTTCCACACCACCTGTGTCCCAGCAGGAGGACGTCAGGATAGCCTCATTTGGTCATAGCTGCCCACGGTCTCACGAGAATGAAAACGGTGGCAGGCATGTTCAGGCCCTGTAAGAGACGGTCCCGCTCAGGGCCCCTAATCAAGTGCCACATTGACTCCTGGGCAGGCCTAAGATTCCTACCTCTGTTGACATTGAACTGACCCCCTCAGACCGATACCCTCACTGACCTGTCACTCCTGAGTGGGAAACGATGGACCACTGGCGGACGTCTCTGCACTTGCCCTCCTCGAACTGGCAGTGGGGAGGATAGGTAGTGGCTGCTGATGATGTGGGATGGCATTCCCACACTCTTCACTGTCTTACCCTGTATTCTGGCACAACCCGGAAAGATTCCATCTTGACTTGAGACATCCGTTCACATGAAGAAACCCAATTCCCTGAGAACCCTGAGGAAGAAGTGACGTTTCCTCGTCTGGCCACAGTAGCCCCTGGTCCACCAAGGCTAACATTAGTGGAAGGTATTTGTGTTGCTCTCCACTCTGCTGAGGCGGGGGTTCTTTGAGCCTTCAGGGTCCTTACCTTGGATCCTGGCACAAGCTGGAATTCCTTCTGCTGCTCCGGGGCTGACATTTTGGTGATGTGCCTCACATCCATGAGATGTTCTGGGAGAAAGTGATTATGACTCATCAAGTCACCAGGACTAGGTGACACAACCTGACTTCTTAAAAAAGGGACAGGCATTAAGTGGCGCTCTTCTTTCTGGGAGGGATCCTCCATTGTCACTTGTGTCATCCTGTTGACTGCTGTCGGGAACCAGGTACCTTTCTCTGCTGAATTGGGCCTCCCCCATTAGTCTAAGGAATGAAGTCTCCAAGACCTTTCCCTTTCATGCCTGAGCTCTGCCTGTAACCTCTCTCAGGTAGCTGGAAGAGCGGGACTTTCCATATCTGTTATGGAGTAGCCCATTGCCTCACGTCTCATAGAGGATACTTCCCTTGACCCTGTCAGGCCCGGAATCCACCCTCTGCTGAGAAGCCAGCCTGTAAACCATGCTCTCACCTTTTAGAAACCCTGCAGGCAGAATCCAAGGCGGACTTGAGCCTGTCAGTTCTTGCCTGAGACTCCCATGGCGACAGCAGAGGAAGGGTTAGGTGTGACCCTGTCAGCTACGGCGGACTGGTCCCCATGAAGGGTCTCCTCTTGGACTCTGCACCATTGCTGCGACTGCAACTCTCTGCTAATCTGAGACTGGACCCTTCAGACAAAATCCTCACCTTCCATGGGCATCAACTGAAAGTCACCGTTAGCCACAAGCAGCCAAGAGTTTTGAACCTCACAGGGCTGACTATATGGGGTGCCGCTCTTCTGGCTGGGTCCTTCCACCTTGCTTATTCAGGTTCATCGCTGCCACTTCTATGAGAGTCTGAGACGCCTCCTCTACTCACCTGAGAACTCTGGCCCGAGACCAAGGCCCTCATGCCTGAGAAGCCTGAAAGAGGGAGGGGATGCTCAGCCTCGAAGCTGCGCTTGAGACTCTCCATGTGTGAGCTCACTGTGACCCATCTCCCCGTGACCCCCCACCCCGATTTCTTGGGTTATCGGTCTCCCAATGCTCTTGTACCAGCCCTCTTCTTGGTTCCTATCTCTGGCATTAGGGCTTCCTGGTAAATTCCACATCTCTTCAAAATCATGAGAAGGTACCACTCTGTAAACGTTGCAGAGCACGGATCCCTCCCTGGTAGTAATGTGAGATGGGGAAACTGTAGCACGGGGCTGGAGTCCTAGGACGGCTGATGGGTCGTCCATGGAAAAACATACCTTGAAGTACTACTTGTCTATATCAGCCAGATGAAGATGCTCACGTAACTTCTGTTTTGAAGAATTTACTTTCAACAGGGGAGAGATTGTCCAGGAGGACTTTGAGAGCCCCTGATCTTTTGAGGGTAACTAAGATTGCAAATGTACATGATCATACCGTCACAGAAATACTGTCTGTCGGCTTGATTTACAGACAATAAAGAAACATGCAAGCCCAGGAAGTACAGTGAGCCTGTAATCAGATGAACCCAGAGAGGCTCACAACAAGACATATCATAGTTAAAATGCCAAATGTTAAACACAAACAGAATCTTTCAAGTAGCAAGAGAAAAACAGTTATCTACAAGGGAGTTCCCATGGGACTCATTTCACCTGACTTTCCACAGAAACTCTGCAGGTAGAAGGGCTTGACAGGAAATATTCAAAGTGATGAAACACAGAGACTTGCCACCAACACTCCTCTACCCAGCCAAGATATCATTTAGAATTAAAGGATAGATAAGAGCTTCCCAGACAAGGAAGACATAAAGGAGTGCATCACCACCTTGCCACAATTAATTACAAGAAGTGTCAGAAGGATGAAGAGAAAGAATTTGAAGGAGGAGGAGGAGAAAGAGGCTGAGAAAAGAGAAGGAAGGAGAAGGAACAGGAAGAAGAAAGAAGAGAAAAGGAGGCAGAAGATGGAGGGAAAATGATAAATACATGAACATTAAAAATTTCAATAAGTACATACCTATGGGCATTTACTTGAAGCGTTAACACATTAAACGCTCCAATGAAAGGCATAGGATGGTTCAGGAATAGGAAAACAAAGCCCTCGAATATGCTGGGTACTAGAGACTCATATCAGATTGAAAGACACCCACAGACTGAAAGTAAAGGGGTGAGAAAAAGTAGTTCATCAAGATGGAAATGATAAAAAAAAAAAAAGCTGGGTAGCAATAATCAGACAAAATAGACATTCTGTCGGGAGCCATTATGAGACACTGAAGAAGTCAGGTAGTTTATAGCCATAAAGCAGTTGTTGAGACTAAGCTATCAATGGTTAAAGGAAGCAAATGGTTAATTTAATTAGTACTGACCCTGGAGGGGAGGTTTGCCTCCTAAAGAAATCCTTTTAAGATAATGGAATGTGTTCTTCCCAGATAACAAGAATGTTACAAGATCTTGTGTGATGTTAGCATTCTAATGATATACCTTATGCTTTGCTATTGTATCCTAAAACATATATAAAGGCTGAGCTAAATAAAGACGAGGCTGCAGCACTGACTGTATGCCCTCCGAAGCGCTTTCCTGTCTTCTTCTTTTTTCCTTAGGCTTCACCCCCCTTTTAGGTGCTGTTCGACTTTAGCCGGCTGGCTCCGGCAAGTGGCGCCCGAACAGGGACCTGAATTTGGGACGGAACGTTGACGAACGTTGAGGTGAAGACCGCCACCGCAGGAGAAAGGGGGGCCCCCGAGTTTAAAGCCGAGTAATCGGCAGAGGTGAGTGCGGTGGAACAGTCCGGGAGTAAGAAAGACACCGCGTGAAGTGAGCGCTCAGAAAAGTAAGGGTTGCGGTGTTTGTAAATAGATAGAAAGAGAGGAAAGTCGACTTAAATAAAGAAAAATGGGAAATGGAAACGGCCGCATGCTTTTTGTACATATGCTTAAGAATATGCTCCGGGCTAGAGGAGCTAAGGTAGGGCATCAACAATTGTGTAATTTTTTAGAGTTTGTAAAAAAGTTTGTCCTTGGTTTCCTGAGGGGGAACAGTGTATATAGGAACATGGAAAAAGGTGAAGAAAAACTACAAGATTATTATGATGTCATGGGCCTGGCAAGTGCCTGCAGATACTTTTAGCTTGTGGACTTTAATTAGAGATAGTTTAGATCCCAGGCATGAGAGGGTTAAGGCTGGGGAAAGCCAGAAAGGGGAAGAAAACGGGACAATATAGGAGATGTCCCGCCATTTGAAAAGGAGACTGAGACTAGACCTACTGCCCCGCCGAGAGAGCGGGAAACCTTTTGATCTGATGCTAACTAAAGATAGAGAGGAGCCTTTGAGCCCCGAGATGCAAAACAGTTGGAGGAAGAAGCCCCAGGTTCCATAACAATGGAGGCTATCCCCATTTGTCGGGCTGCTAGCTCTGAGCATAAGTCTAAGGAATTAGAGAAAGTTGTTCAGGGTTTGCAAACTGCTGTGCAACAATTAACCTTACGGCTGGAGGCTGGAGAAAAACCTTAAAGTGCCTAGCAAATCCGTATCCCCCCCTCCGTTGAAGAACCACAGCCGGTCATTGCGGTTGTTAAGCAACCTCGAGGACCTAAGCCTCTTTCACCTTTACAAACTACGTTACATCAGGCTATAGAAAGAGGTGAGGATACACAGGGATTTCACTTAATGTGCCCTGTAACAGAACAGGAGGCTCGAGATGAGGAGGGTCAGCAGTTCGTCTGAAACGGTATAACCCCATCCCTTTTAAATCTATTAAAGAATTGAAATTGGCTTGTGCACAATGGCCCCACTGCTCCTTACACTCAGGCTATGTTGGAAACGTTATCTTTAGAAGCCCTAACTCCAGCTGATTGGAAGAATTTGGCTCGAGCTTGTCTCACACCTGGGGATTTTTTGCTATGGAAATCAGAATATTGTGATCTATGTGAAAAAACAGCAGAATTGAATAGAAATCAGAATCCCCAATACTAACCACATATGAGATGTTGGCAGGAGAAGGCCAATATTGTGCGAATGATCAGCAATTAGGGTACGAAGGAGGAGCTTATGCACAAATAAGTGCTGCTGCGAAAAGGGCTTGGTGTAAATTACCTGCTAATGGAAGGCAAACTGAAGATTTATCTAAGATAAGGCAAGGGCCAGACGAGCCCTTTCAGGATTTTGTGGCCAGGCTCATGGAGACGCTAAAAGCTAATAGGAGAATCAGATGCAGGACTAATCTTAGTAAAACAACTGGCTTATGAGAATGCTAATTCCGCATGTCAGGCCGCTCTCAGACCTCATAGGAAGAAAGGAAATCTTGCGGACTATATTCGATTATGTTCTGATATTGGACCAGCATATACGCAGGGTCTAGCCATGGCCGCAGCATTACAAGGGAAAACAGTAAAAGAAGTGCTATTTCAACAAACTAGAAACAATCGAGGCAGATCTCTCCGCAGCCCTGGCCGTTGTTTTGAATGTCAGCAACCTGGGCATTTTGCTCGAAATTGTCCTCGAAACCGGTCCCCACAGAAGCCTCCACCTCGCTCACCAGGACTATGTCCTCAATGTGGGAAGGGATGTTACGAAATTTTGCAACAGAAACTTTCCTCAAAAAATAGAAATTAGGAGAGGAGCTCTCAATACTGTTAATAATTTTCAAAAATTATTGAGAGATATTAATTGGCTCTGTCCTTCCCTTTACCTCACATGTGCTTTAACTAATTTGTTCTCTATTTTAGAAGGGCCCACTGCATTGGATAGTTTGGAAACTAACACCGCTGGTGGAAAAGGAATTTTAAAATGTATTTTTGAAAGACACTCTTGTAGTCACAAACTTGCATTGCTCAGGTTTCATTATTGTGTGGTAAAGGGTCTTTCTCTAACTTGAAATTTAAAAACTTTTTATGATTTTCTTTTTCTTTTATTGGTTAATTAGTCTAAAACTTAGGACATTTTAGCATGGAGTCAACAGTGAAGATAACTTGATTTTGTATTGGAAATGAGAAAAGTAATGACTAAATTACAAATTCAGTGCTTTTAAAGGTACCTTTCTGTTCCTGTTTCTGTTGACCGGTCACCAGGGGTCCGTGGAGAGACTGGACGCAGTCATATCTCCCGGACCATGGCCAGGCAGCGGGACGCCGCCTCCTGTGCCCTGTTGTCAAAGTCTGTTTATTGTCTTTAGTCTTGTCTAAGTGGTAGGTTTCTCTAGGCCCACCTACACCCAGTAATTGTCCTTGTCTGAGTGTCTGTTTTGTGTTTCTGTTTTGTGTTTTCTGCGCAAGCGTTAGAGGGGAAAAAACCAGAGTTCACAGAAGACACCCTTGGGGTGTCTCCTGCAACATTTCTAAGAAGGATAAGCTTATAAAACAAAAAGGGGGAATATGGTATACCCCAGACAAAGGCTTAATAGAGCATTTATACTTTTAAATTTTTAAATCAAGATGAACAAGGTAGCACAGCAGCTCATCGGCATTGGGTGAAACAGGCCGGTGAGCCTTTGCAGCAGCCAGTATACTACAAGGATCTAACAGGGGATTGGGTGCCTGCTGAGATACTGAAATGGGGCCGAGGTTTTGCTTATATCTCTACAGGAACAGAGAAAGCTGCTCCTGATGATGATGCTGATAGGCCATCTTCTGATGGTTGAAGGAGAGCTGTATTGGGCCTATGTACCGGACCACCAATTTTGCATCTGTCCATTGGAAGGCCCAGAAATGATGTGGTGAGAGTAATGACACACAGCTGTATAGTCAGCCATCTTTGGGCAGACGCGAGGAGTAAAATGAACCAGGATTTAATTATACTGGAAGGGAGAAGGATTGCCATCTGCTTTAGTAAGAACAACACAATCCTGGATTGGTCAGGTGGAACCAACGGACATTGGAGGTTATAGATTGAACACCAGTTGGACAGTGGGACTATGGTGGACTGATGAGGAGTTTCCTCAAACTTGTGTGGAAGTTGGGCACAGCGATGGGAGAGCTGCACCCTGTGGGATGACTCCTCAGATAGCAGACACGAATGTAACAGCATGTGTTGCTCCACCGCATGTGCTGTTGGTTGGTGAAATTAATTCAACATAGAAGGAGATTTAATGTTACATGTTATAACTGTAATTTAACTAACTGTATTTCTTTTGTTCGGAAGGAACTACTGTAATGGTTTTTCATCAAACCTCTTTTGTGATGATTCATGTTTATGTTACTGGGCCTTGGTATGCTGACCAGGGTCTCCAGGTGTTAGTCTCATACTGTGCAAAATGCTAATAATTTGTCTAAAAATGTTACGATGGCTTTAGGGACCCAGGAAAATATTGACAAGTTAGAACAGAAGCTTGATGCATTATATAGTCTAGTTATGTATTTAGGAGATGAAATCCAAGGTCTAAAAGTGAGATCTCATTTGGAATGCCATGCAGCATATCAGTGGATTTGTGTTACCTCAAAAATTTATAATGAAAGTCAACATGGATGGGATCGCGTGCGCTCTCATCTCCAAGGTGTCTGGCATGATGCTAACATGTCCTTAGATTTAATACGACTGCATAGAGAAATTCAGGGACTGCAGGAAGCGGGACCCCTTCAGTTTGATGCAGCTGAAGAGCTCAAAATTTTTACATCTAAAAAGTTTTTTACCATCTTGGTCTCCTTTGGGTCATTTGCTTATTTCGGTTTTAGCCTTGGGCCTTTGTATAACTATAGGCCTATGTCTGCTTCCTCCTTTGATGAAATACTTCTTCAATTCCCTGCTAAAGATTCGAGCAGAGATGCATGGTTCAGGCTCCAGGCTCAGGCTTGAGCAGTTATATGTTGCATCTCCCATTTGCAGAGGCTGGTAGTCAAAGACGGGTAAGAATCCTCCAGGGCTGGGACCAACCTAAGACAGGGCATGATTGCAAGACTTTCATGTGCCAATGACGGGTAAGGCCCAGACCTGTGGAGGGTCGCCTAAGACAGGCACAGTCTATCTGCACCATAGCTGGGAAAGCTTTGGCATTTTAATAAATAAAAAAGGGGGAGATGTCGGGAGCCATTTGAGACACTGAAGAAGTCACGTAGTTATAGCCATAAAGCAGTTGCTGAGACTAAGTATCAATGGTTAAGGAAGCAAATGGTTAATTTAATTAGTACTGACCCTGGAGGGGAGGTTTGCCTCCTAAAGAAATCCTTTTAAGATAATGGATGTGTTACTTCCCAGATAACAAGAATGTTACAAGATCTTGTGTGAATGTTAGCATTCAATGATATACCTTGTGCTTTGCTATTGTATCCTAAAACATATATAAAGGCTGAGCTAAATAAAGACCAGGCTGCAGCATTGACTGTATGCCCTCCCGAAGCGCTTTCCTGTCTTCTTTTTTCCTTAGGCTTCACCCCCTCTTTTAGGTGCTGTTCGACTTTAGCGGCTGGCTCCGCAACATTCAAAGAAAGGATAGAAGAGATGAGAAGGACCCTGTAATCCCACCTTGGGTAGTTATCCCAAGAAACTGAAGACAGTTCTGTGAAGGGACCAGTGAATCCATGTGTTCACTGCAGCACTCTTTACAATATTCAAGATATGGAGGCAACCTCGGTGTCCATCAACAGGTGAATAAAGAAAGAAGAGCTGGTACATAGGTACAGTAAAATGTTAATGATTCAGCCAGAAACAAGAGTGACATTTTGCCGTGTGCAACAACATGCATGGTCCCATGGTATGAGAGTGGAGAAGGTCAGAGAATGGCAAATGCCATAAGGTTTCACTTACACGTGAAATCTAAACACCAAAACAAATCAACAAGACAGAGCCAAACTCATAGACACAGAGAACTTTTTGATGGTTACGAGATGGGAGTGGGGCGCAGTGATAGGTGAAAACGGGAAGGGATTAAGGGGTTCACGTTGTTAGTCACAAAATAGTCCTGGGCATGTAGCGTACAGCATGGGGAATATAGTCAATAATACTGTAATAACGATGTATGGTCATGTGGGTACTGGATTTAGAGGGAAGATCAGCTCCTTAGTTATATAAATGTCTAGTCACTGTGTTGTATACCTTAAACTAATACAATATTACATACAAAGTGTAACCGAAAAATTTTAAAAATTAGAAAAAAGATATGAGGAGTACGCGTTACGTCTCTGGGTGGGAGAGTAGAATAGTGGGCTTACCGTAATTTAGATGAGCCATCAAGGTTGAGCCTTGCACTTACTAGCCCCATGACTTTTGCCACATTACCAAACTCTGCCTCTATGAGACAGGCTGCCTACTCTCCAGCAAGTCTGCTCAGCCCTGTCGTCTGAGACTGGTAGCATATATGTGCATCCATCACTCTGCCAGTCTTGTACTGAGACATTAGGCAATGGAAATATTGCTATGATTATCTTGACCTCAGAGGTTACCATTTATGCAGCTGGAATTTTTTGTTTGATGGTTTACAGCATGTCGTGAAATATGCAGTGATCTAGAAAAAAGAAAGCCACCCAGTAGGCCAATCTGCCGCTAACAATGAAAGCTCTGTACTCTGTCCTCTCTAAACCCTCTTTTCTCTCTTTTATACCTGTTCCTTAAGAAGTAGAGCAGACCTCACCCTCTTTTGTAATGATAGCTCCCCCTAGCCTGTATATTTATTCAGGCAAGGGCTGGGCCTTCTTTGACTAAACACCCCAGGGCAACCAATGAAGACTTCCAAAGAGCTGATGCTCCATTGAGGACTGTGTAAAAGAAAAGCCATGAACAAAGAGGTACACGCACAATTCTTTATATTCTCAAACATGCTTGAAGAACATAAGCGAACACAGGTAACATCTTTTAAATGTATAAAATGAAAGACCAAATGTAGTAAGGCAACGTAAGAATAGACCAGCTTTTACTCTCTCGCTCTCTATAGCTTTCTATATTCTGATCCCAACTCTTTTTGTGTGGATTCCTTTATATTTCCAAGGATATTGCTATCTTAAAGCCATGTTATTTTCTTCTACACCACGGAAGCATTTATGGGATTTTCAATGTGTATTTTTAAAAATTATTTATGTATTTAACTGAAGAAATAATTTGAATTTTTTCCCCATCATCTACCGACACCCCTTCCCCCTACCTCTGGCAACCACTAGTCCATTGTCCATGTCCATGAGTCTCTGTTTGTTTGTCCTGTTCTTTTGGTTTTAGGTTTATATCCCGCATATAAGTGATATCGTGGGACTTTCAAATTTTTCTGTCTGGTTTTCTAAGCCTATTCCAAAAACAAAATCTTACCCCTGATCTGGACACACGGCAACGGATGTGTGATCCGTGCCATCACAAACTTAATACCTAATCTACATAAACTTTCTTTTGAAAGAAACAATACTTGAAAATGCACACAAAAGGCAAGACAACAACATACATTCATAGATATGAGGAACACTGCTTAACATGCCTTTGCAACAGGAAATTGAAGAATCCACCTCAGGGCTCACTCGGGGGGAGGGTAGCGGCTGGACGTGGCCTTGGAGCACGCGCTCTGGCCTTGGCAGTAGTGCCAGCCGTGCTTGCAGCGGTGGCCCGGGCTCTCTCCTGCTCACCTCTCAAGGCCTCTTCATAATGTGGTGGGAAGGCACTGGGAACGGTATCATTGACCTTGGACAAAAAGTCCAGGACTTTCACCTTGATGGTTTCAGCTTGGGCTCTTGCGCCCCACAGGAACTCGAAGCGTGGAGGATCACTGCCGGGCACCTGCCGGTACTCCAGGTACTTTTCCTGCACCAAATCTTGGGTGATAAGCTTCCTGGGCTCCCCGAAGATGAAGTGTGTCTTTCCAGCATACACACCCAAAATGTTCAGGAGCTCCCAGACCTCCTCCTCAGCGGCGCGGTTGCCATTCAAGTAGATCAACCCCAGCAGCGGCATCAGAATCCCTTTTGTAGGGAATCCCAAGGCACTGCTCACACTCCCATCGCTGGCTTCATCCGGCTTGCAGACAAGGGAATACAAGTAACTGTTGGGCTTGGCTTCCTTCACTTCCAGACCAAAGAACAGATCTATGTGCTCAGAGGCTTTCTTGAGGATCTCGGGAAGTGCTCCCTGTACCTTTTGTGGATGACTTTCAGCATGTCTCCCTTCTTAATGGGCTCATTCATTTTGTACTTACACAGCAGGAAGTGCACCAATATACCGGCCTTCCTAGAGAAGGTCGGCCCGAGCTCTGACTGGAAGGTGCGGTCTGGGACTTTTTACTCTTCTGAACACGGCTCTTGGCACGTACATCAGATCTTTTGCCCGAAACACCCGCAGCAGCACTGGTGGGAGCTGAGACACTTGCAGGTGCCTGGAGACCGCCAGCAACAGAAGAGCTCGAGGCACCATCCCCAGTAACAGGAGGGGAGGAGGCTGTGGCCTCTTCCTCTGCTGGCTGCCTGAGCACTCTGAAGACCTTGGGCCTCAGCTCTGTTCTGGCGGCGCTTCTCCCGAGCACGGAGCTTACTCTTCTGACCACGAGGCATGGTGGCTGTGGTCCCGGTCAGCACACAGGACTGTGGCCCGGTGGGCAGTTGATGTCGCACCTGCTGGACAGAGAATGGCCTGAGGTGAGCACTCTGACAGGTAGGATCACCTTGACTTCAATGAAGGCCTCCTTTACAGGTTACCCTGTGGGCACAGCTCTAGGAACCCACAAGGCTCTGTTCTCGTGGCCAGTCTGACCCCTGACAATCCCTTAGGAGAACCATAGCACCCATCGTGAGAGCCTCAGCCTCTCCTACCGTCCCTGCTCTGCTTTTTCAGGTGACGGTAGGCGTTGGCAGTGGGGCCCCTGTGTCTGCCCTGTGTGGCCCTCTGAGTTCATCTTCTGTATTATCCTGGCAACACTGGGCAGGAACTGGTACACTCACCTATACCACTCCGACATTGACACCTCAAAGATCCAAGGGACCTAGGTATACAAATGAAAGACGGGCGCCTCACTCTACCTCCCAATTACCCCGAATTGGGGACACACTGTGCTGAAGGCTGAGCAGGATCCTTTCTGTCCTGAGTGCATCTGGATCCTCCGTGGTCAGTCTAGCTCCTCACCGTGGGTCCTTGGAAGGCTTGGAAGCACCCGCCTTTCACTGACCGGTGTGGCTGCCTTCACACTAAGGACCTCACCTCCCTCAGTCCTGATATGACGAGGGGGCATGCTCACCCTGACGGCCCTTCCCTGACATTCCGTGGGCTGACATCAAAGGCTTGGGATTCATGCTTTCATGTCCCCTTAGGTCACGGTTGCTTGGTAACCCTGAGTCCTTACTCAGATTCCTCAACTTGGGTGCAGGTACAGATCTCCTCATATAAGAGCCACCTACTCTCAGTCCCAATAGGAGACATTGAAGGGGACCTTATCTGACCGAGCCTGGTTTCCCAAAAGTGGGAGCTGCTGCAAGCAGGTGCAGGCCCCATGGCAGGCGGTCCCACGCAGGATCCCAACTCAAGGTCAAACCTGGACTCTGATAGGGTCCAAGATTTCTCCCTCTGCTCTTGTGGGACCACACCCCTCAGACCAAGACCTTCACTTCCCTGTACCTCGAGTGGGGACTGGGGGCGCTAATGACCGACACGTACATCTTTGAGGTCAGCCAGTGCCGAAAACAGAGAAAACTCACTGTGGCCCCCTTGATACGGTGTGGGACATTCTCACAGGCCTCAAGTTCTCTCAATGAAACCTGGCTAACACGAAGTTCTGACTCTTCCGACCTGAGATTGTCCCCTTTGACCGGGTCTCCTGCCTCCATGAGATGCTCGGGTAAGTGAGAGCCACTCCTGAGGTCCACATGCCCAAGTCCCCAGGGCTGCAAACACAGCTGGGGCTTTATGCGGCCCCCTACTTGCTGGGAGGGGTCCCCCATCCTCGCTCGGGGTCACAACCCTGCATCCTCTTACGGACTGGGCCCCGTTTGCCCAACTGGGCTTCCTCCGTGCGACCAAGGCCCTTCCCTCCCCGACACCATCTCCACAGACAAGGAGCGGACACCCAGCCTGCCAGCTCGGCCCGGGGCCTCCGTGCTCACTTTGGGGGTTGTCGGCTACAGCCCACACCTCCGATAGTCGCAGCTAGAGGGTAATTTAGCTGCTTTTCATCTGTTTCCTTCGCCTGGGGCCTCCCGGAGCTCACCAGGGGCGTCGCTCCGCGTGGCGCCCTTTCCGGGTAGAGGTCTGCTCACGAGCACTCGGGGCCCTCCTTTCCAACCCAGTTCGGGCGGAGATGTCCTCCAGCTGTCCCATCGGGGCACTCCCGCAGAGGGAGCCCTTCTCCCTAACACCGTCCAGGCCCAGTTCAGGCCCCGTTCAGTCCGACGCAGCCCGCTCGGGCCTCTCAGGGCCGCACCGCACGGGAGGCTTTCTGGGGGACCCCTGCGCTACGGGGGTGGCGTTACCCGTTCCCACGCGGGGGCCTCACCTTGCCCGCAGACCGCACCCGCGAACCCACGAGCCGCCGAACCGACGCCGCGCTCGCGCAGCAGGAAAAGGTCCTCGGGCCCCGCCCCGCAGCGGAAGTCCGCGAGGCCCATCCGCCAGGGCTGTCCCGGATGTACGAGGGCCGACGGCCGGGGCGGGGCTCTGCGGGCCGTCGTCGCTTAGGAGCCGGAGGCCCGGAGCACGTCGTGGAGGGGCCGCGCTCCTGTGACTTCAGGGCCTGGGGCTCGAGTCCTCCCGGCCCCTACCGAAGGCCCCGCCCTCCCGAGTCCCGGGGGGGAAGTGGGGGCGCCCTGCTTATGACGTCTGCCCTGGGCCCCACTCACAGTGCTGACGAGAAGGGCGGGACTGTGGGAGCCTCCCGCTTGGGGGCCAGATCCTGTCCTCAGCACCGAGGGTCCTCACCTCGACTCCGGTTATGGCCGAGGCTCCACCCTTTGCAGAGGTGGGGTTCGAGCCTACGACACGGCCCTTCCCTCCCTGTGAGCACACGGGTGGGGACTCCTCGGTGGTGGCTCCTCCGGGTCTCGGTTTGGACCCCTGTGCTTCCGCGGGCCACGCGGTTCTGCGTGGGTGCTTCCCTCACGCCTCACTCCGGGTCCTCGCCTGCATGCTTCTCGGAGACTGGGACTCCTCCCTCTCCTGACCGAGGTCACCCTCCGTGGGCGGGACTCAGAAGTTCCTGGAAACCCTGAAGAATATGTGTCGGAATGCCCAGGCAGACACCTTTGCTGGGCACGTTGCCCTGCCCATACCTCCTTTAAGGGGATCTTCATCATAGCTCCTGTCTCTGGATTAAAACCTTCCTGGGCAAGAGCACCCCTTTGCCAGCCGTGCCACGTAACAGCTTTGTGTATTGAGGCACGTCACCCAGCTCTGTGTGCCTCAGGCTTTTCATCTGTGCAGTGGGTTTCGTAAGCTCGGTCTCAGGGACCGGTGGAATGAATACAATGCAAGCAGAGTGCCTGCACTGAGACTTCAAAGGCTGCCAGTTGTTTTGTGTTTCTTCTGTGCCCTGGAGTTTCAGTCCCCTCTCGGCCCCTTAGTTTTCAATCCAGGAGATGTCCGAGAATGTCAGCGCTCCAGGACAGAGAAAATGCTATCACGCAAAATACTGCTTACCAGGGAGAGTTAAGTAAAATTTCCCCCATCAGAGTACATCATCTATGTTCAATGGCAGCGGGTAGACTTCCTCTGTGGGTAGAGCAGAAAGCGTCCAAAGTATGTTTCCAGGACCAAAGACTTACCCCTTCTCAGCTGCTTTTCCTTCATAGCCATTTCTAGTTTCATTCATTTTGCAGCACCAGCAACGACCTTGCCCAGAGACTTCCAAATTATATACAAGAGAAACTGTTTGCACACCTTCTTTTAAAGGAATGGCTCAGTCTCCCCCAACTCAGGGCAAGGAGTGCCAGACCAGCGAAATCTGGGCATCCCACCTGCAGGGATTATCCCTCATATTTTCCAGAAACTTCCCGGAGACGATGTGCAGGAAATACCTAATTGGCACACCATGTTCTCCGGCACTGGGACAAGAGCACAGCACACCTTCCTCCCCAGTTCTTGGTGATTTCTCTATGGTTTTGTCAGAATGTCAAAGTAACTGTTAAGTGCAGTTTCCCACGCGAGGCTTAGACTTTGAACTATGCGGCCCACCATCTACCCGAGAGTCAGGCCCCTACTCACGGCTTTCACAACTTCTTTTAGCCCACCATGCAGTAAAGGAAATGCCCTCCCACCCAGGGACTTCTATGTTCCCAAGGTCCAGTGGCACTGCCTTGCCTCAGGGCATTTTACACTGAGTGCTCTCATCTGGAGCCACCTGTCTCGGATCCCATCCTGCATCCTGTCTTTTCATTTGTGCTTTGGGTCTGAGAGTGTGAATCGCCCTTTTCCTATTCTGCGAGCTGCTCGTCGACTCTCTAATGTTACGATCCGCGGGGCTAGGTCTTCTTTTTCTCAGCTCTGGCAGCACTAGCATGGAGTGTTCGTAGACTAGATGCTCAGTTACTATTTGGGGAATGAATGAGCCTGTGACCATGGGGTCTAATACATTATGATTTATTTCTACATTCTTGAAGTAGTCAAGAACATGCCATAAGTTACAACTTTCTAAAACACAGAATAAAAGGCATTGGGAAGCCCAGTATTTGCGATCTTAACATTTTTCCCCTCTATGTCTTCATTCCCTATATTTTACTGCTTTATTTCTTCACAGTTCAAGGAAATGAATGTACCAATGCCATGTTATCGTGCACCAGATTTCTAAGGAAGACTAAGTTTTCCGCATTTGTTTTATGGAATAGGAAACCTCTCAGTTGATAGTGAAGGTGTTCACTGTGCGTTTTTTTAAGCCTTTGCAGACCTCCCGTTTTGCTGATTAGTGTGGCTGCCAAGCAGAAACCATACAACAAAACTGAACAGAGATTCTCGGCTTATGTTTTTTCCGTTGGGGAGGACAAGAATACAGGCCAGGAACATTTTTAAAACAAAATATCACCTTTAGTGCCTATAATGATGATAACTAAAGTGCAATGGTATCTCTTTTAGAAGTGACATGAAATATTACCTCTTAAGTTTTCCAAAATTTCAGTTTAGAGTCAATAGCACTCAACCACATCCAAAAACTTGCTTGATATGCTTGTCACTGGGAGATACAATCTAAGAGTCATGCTAAATATAGATCATCCTAAATATCCCAAAGAATGATATTGTATTAGGGCTACTGAAAGAAAAGTAGATGCACATTTTCTCAGTCCCCAAACCTTCACAGGGGAAAAATAGACTAGAGCCAGACAGCTATAGGAAATCTAATCAGAAAAGTGTGAGCACAAGGTTGGTGTTCAGCCTCAGCAGAGAATGAGAGTGTTTGGAAACTATAGGGAGAAATTCCATCTTATAAACTGGCTTTACATAGTGGAAGTGGGAGAAAGAATGTGGTAATGTGGAAGCTACGCAAATACCTACAATTCCTCCAAGTGGTACATGATATTTCAATTTTTTAAAGACCCTAATCCTGGGCTCCTTTGGATGTTGAGCTTGTTAATATTCTTTCTGCTATTCTTATAATGATTCATACAGAAACTGGAGCAAGCCATGTTCCTGCAGAGGACATACATAGTAGATTTAACTTGGGAAGACAAAGACCAGGAATGGAGACAGGGGCTTAGATCAATGACCAGAGATGCCTGTAGAAGTCCATTTTAGGGAAAACACACAGCCTTTTCCTCTTTACAGTTAAAATAAAATTTAAAACTAAAGCAATTTCGTAGGCAAAGCTATAACACAAACCCAACCTTTATCTTGTGATTTGGATTTAAGGTATACAGACAATTAGATGTCAATTTAATCACGTTACTTTTTTAAATGCTGTATTTCAAAGCATTTTCAAATAAAAGAGAAATGAGATGGTGGTTCAAGATAGATGACATTTAAAAAAAACAGCATATGAGTAGTATAGTTAGAGCTATATTTATTGAATATCTTGGGTAATTTTAGTATTTATTAGTGTCTTCATCTTCTAGTGAAACAAAACTCAATGAATGTCAGTAATATAGTGTTTTAATCATGTACTGGTTAATTAATAAAGATATTAAATATAATCATTTCTGAAACCTGTGATTCTGGCACATATTTAGCAATGCCTTTCAATGGAATTTAAGTATTTTAATATTTCCTTCTATGATAATTTCATATGCGTATGATTTAAAAATATCATAAAATCATTCATCAGGGAATTAGAGCAGGGCTTTGTGACTTCTAAAAATCTGTTGAGTTGAAAACGTATCTTTAGAGTAGCCATTGATATTGGGAGACAACTCCAAGTTTTTTAACAAAGTGCTACAACATTCCATTCTTTCATTATAGAGCAAGAAACCCACAACAAAATAAAAATATCTAAGTTGATGGTTAAGTATTTTCAAAGTTAATGATTTTTCAAAGTGCCAGTTTTATCTTAGAGACAAATTCTTATGTTTCTTCTAATGGATTTTTCCTTTTCATTACAAAAGGCTATTCAAAAATATTAATGTTTAATGTTTAAATGATCATTGTAGAGATGTAAGAAAATAGGAAAATCACAAAGAAAACCAAACAATAACAATATAAATCTCTACTACTCAGAAACATCTGCTGTTATCAAACTATTTTTTTACTTGTCATTAGGCAATTTTGGAAGACTGAAAAAAAATCTCAGCTTGGCATACACAAATCACCTAGTGAACAATGGCAGAATCCTACCACCTAGTTACTTCTTTTTATTTAGCAGATGGGTAAAGAAACTCAGCCCCAAGAAAAGAATGCTGCTCCTTAAATTGTCCCTCCCTACTTTTCTTCATCCAATGATTACATGTTCGAATAGTGCAGGGCTTTGCTTAAGCTGTTGACAGTAATTTTTCTTCTAAAAAAGAACCCTAGGGGAGAAAATAGCTTAAAAATGCATAAAATATTCAAAGAGCAAGAATAAAAGAAACAAAATCCATCATCAGGATTTGGACTTCAGGTTTTGTCAGTGATTGACAGAGAACACCTAATGCAGAATGTAATTTTTCTCCAGACTTCAACATCTCTTAATGACACAGTGACTAAGTGGCCTACATTTGTTAGATATTTATTTAGAGTTGGATTTGATATGACACTTGTGACTGAAAACTAGAGGTCTAGATCAAGTGTCTGTGATCTAGAAAGATGGAGGTTTTAAGTTCTGGATTACATCAAATATGTATCCCAGTCCAAATTGATAGAACCAAGACATCTCTGGCTTTCAGTTCCTGATTGAAGGTGAACACACAGGTAAACTATTTGGAGAACAAAATGGAGTTTACACTAAGAGCCATGAAAACAATTTTTCCTTGATGACAAAAAACACCAAGTATTCAAAATTCAGAAAAATTTCAAGCAATCAACAAAAGGTACACAAGATATTACAATATAATTTAATAAATAGGTGATATTGAAATTAAGAGAGCTCTGTTTTTTGGCTTTATTGAAATATAATAGACAATTAGTTGTTCACATTTACATTGTACAATTCAATGATTTTTTTTCGATTATAGTTAGTATACAATATTATTTTCAGTTGTACAGCATAATGATTAGAGATCTATATAGATCACAAAGTGATCACCCTACTAAATCTAGTGCCCCTCTTCCTCCACATATTTATTACAATATTATTAACTATTTTTCTTATGCTACACTTTATACCTCCATATCTATATGGTAACTATCCATTTGTACTTCTTAATCCCTTTGCCCATTTTCTCTGTGGCCCCCAACGTCTTCCCATCTAGTATCCCTCAAAATATTCTCCATTCCTATGAGTTTATTTCCGCTTGTTGTTGTTGATTTTGTTCATTCAATATGTACGTGAAATCATGCAATATTTGTCTTTCTATATCTGATATTTCATTCAGCACAATACCCTCTAGGTCCATCAAGGCAATATCTTTTTCCATCCCTTCCTTTTAGTCTCTGTGTGTCTTTTAATCTGAAGTGAGTCTCTTGTAGGCAGCATATGTAGGGGTCTTGTTTTCTTATCCATTCAGCCACTCTCTATTTTGGTTGGAGCACTTAATTCTTTTCCATTTGAGGTACTTGTTGATAGGAATGTAGTTATTACCATTCTTTATTCCTGTTTTTGATACATGTTTTTTCTTCTTAAAGAAGTCCTCCAACATTTCCTGTAATACTGGCTTTGGTGTTGATAAATTCCTTTAGCTTATTTTTGTCTGGGAAGCTCTTTATCTGTCCTTCAACTCTAAATGATAGTTTGCTGGATAAAGTATTCTTGGTTGTAGATCCTGCGTTTTCATCACATTGAATATTTGTGCCAAGCCCTTCTGTCCTGCATAGTTTCTTTTGCGAAATCAGCTGCCAGTGTTATGGGTGCTCCCTTATAGGTAACTGCTTTTCTCTGACTGCTTTTAAGATCCTCTCTTTGTCTTTAACCTTTGGCATTTTAATTATGTCTTGGTATGGGCCTCTTTGGACTCATCTCTTTTTGGGACTCTCTGAGCTTTCTGGGGTTGTATGTCTATTTCCTTCACCAGGTGAGGGAAGTTTTCCACCATTATTTCTTCAAATAGCTCTTTGACATCTTGTTTTCCTTCAGGTACCCTATGACATGGATATTTTTACATTTAATTGTGTCCCATAGGATCCTTGAATTATTGTTATAGTCTTGGCTTCTTTTTTCATGCTGTTCTAATTGGGTGTTTTTGGCTTCCCCATCTTCTATATCAGTGGTTCGATCCTCTTTATTCACTCTGCTGATTCCCTCTAATATTCTCTTCATCTCAGAAGATGCATTCTTTATTTCTGACTGGTTCCCTTTTATAATTTTCATTTCCATTTTTAGGGGTTTTTTTTTGTCTCTTTGTTAAAGTTTTTACTAAGTTCATCTACACTTCCCCTGAGTTCATCGATCATCTTTACAAGCAGTGTTTTGAACTCTGCATCTGTTAGATTGCTTGACTCCACTATTCCTGGATCTCTGTTCTGTTCTCTCATATGGTTTCTACTTCTTTGGCTTCCCATTTTGGCTTCCTTTCCATGTCTGTTTTTATGTGCTAATCAAAGCTGCTAAGTCTCCTGGTCTTATTAGTGTGGTGTTGTGTAGTAGGTGTCCAGCAGCACAGCCTGAAAGGGGTTCAGCTGTCGGTGAATTTGAGCCCCAGCCTGTGCCCCTCTGGGGCTACCTGTTAAGATTCATCAAACAATTCACAGATGCTGTGCTTATAATTGCCTCAAAAAGCCACACCAGAAACGGAGGCCCGCTGTCACCAGTGTGAGTCTTGGTGCTGCTCAGCAGGAAGCACCTGACTCACTGAGGCTATACCTGGATGTTGCTTGGGTTGCGCCTTCAGTTGGGGAGGCAGAGTTTCTGGGAGTCCTCTGGCCAGAGCGACCTCTGTAATCCAATTTGATGATATCTCATCTATGGGGGTGCTGTGTGCTGTGTCCAGGTACTGGGATGGAGGAGGGCGCAACAGAGGAACAACAGATACCTCAGGCACTTCTGTGCAGGAGAGAGCCTCACCTCCACCCCTCAATCTGACAACTCAGTGTTTCCCTGTAAGTCCCTGGTGCCCCGCAAGCAACTGACCTGGTGCTGGTGCTCAGACAGAGCAGGTGCGTCATCGTGAAAGTCTGCTTGTCGACATGGCCCCTTTAAGAGGCATCTATAGCTGTCGCTGCCGCAGCCTCTGTCTCACTCAGCCTCTCAGACCTGGCAGCCTCACGTGTTTGCTCCCTCCTACCTTCTACTATTGCAGGGTGATTAAGTATTTCTCTCCCTAGCTGTAGAGCTTCTGTTCATCTAGACCACAGGAGACTGCTTGCTGTTTGTGCTGTTTCTGTCACAACTTTGATGTGGTTGCAAGAGGGGTGAACAAAGCCTCTATTATCTATGCCATTTCCCCCAACTCCAAGGGAACTCTGTTTTAACTGAAGTGCTGTTTAGATTAAAGGAGATCTTTGTTAGATTCAGAGTCTTTTCACATGTCTGGGATACACAATCATGCTGCAGAGAGTACCAGAAATAATGTTGGGGACAAGGGGATTTGCATGTATTGGAAGGAGTGGGATGAGAAATGGGAACACTGGAAATGGGCAAAATGGCAGTGCACTGGGGAAGTGGTATATGTTCTTTAGCATTAGCTGTTAGAAAACAATGGACGGTAAAAGTTGTGAGTTGGTTCCATTTTCCCTTGGTAATCAAAATCACTTGGGGAATTTATTGAGGATACTGATTTCCAGGCCCACTGAAACCCCTGAATCAAGAGGGTCTTGTAATCTAGATTTTAAAAAAGAAATCTCAAGTGATTCTAAGAAGTCAATTTTGAAGCTACACTGTTACCTCATTACCACACTGATGTCTTATTAGCACTTCATTAAGAAGTATTAAACTATTGGAAATTAAAGTTTCTCCAGAAGATAAAAGTGTTTTCCATTTAAATTCAAACATACTGATCAGAAGCCCATAGTTATTTTGGAACTCTATGAAAATCTTTGGTGATCATTTTCAACTGGCAGTTTTCAAACTTCAGTAATGAACATTTTTTAGCTAGCTGTAGACATTTATTAAAATAGAGGCCTCAAACTGTCCAACTTGTGTCATTATAAATAAAATAAAAATGGCTCAAAATGTTACTTGAAAACTTGCTGAGACACTATTAATATTTAGAATTTTTTTGGTAGCTAAAAACAGGTTTTAGGTCACATATAATATTTTTTTCCATTCCTTTTAAAGAATTCTTCATATATTTATTAACCTCTTCACTTCTATACTTATTATTTTCTTTATAGCCTTATACTGACAGTTGAAAGTGGTTATGAGAATAGGTTACATTTCAGTTGTTACTTTATTGCTCAATACCCATTTTCCTTTTCCCTCAAATGAATTTCTAAGAGGAGTACAGATTTTACTTCTTTATTACCCAGAATATTCAAAGTTAATATTTGAAATGTAGTAGACTCTCAATGATGACTTACTCAATGGATATTTTTAAAACATTGAATTTTTTCAATTGAGAAAATTATACATACCTGTTCTGTTCAATACAGTAGTCATTAGCCACATGTGGCTATTTAAATTTAAGTGAATCAACATTAAATAAAAATTAAAATTCAGTTCTTTAGCTGCTCTATCCACATTTCAAATGTTCAATAGTCATATGTAGCTCCCATATTGGACACCAGAGATGTAGAACATTTCCATCAATATAGAAAACTTTATTGTACAACGCTGACCTATACAAATCCTTCCCTTTTATTCCTCTCTCCCTTTCTCCCTCCCTTCCTCTGCATGGACAATCACGTCATTAGCAAACAAAGACAGTTTTATTCCCTTCTTCCCTATCTTATCTGTATGCATTTTATTTCCCTTTCTTGTCTTGTTTTATTGCATTAGGTAGGTGTTCTGGTAAATTTTGATAAGGAGTGATGAGAGGAAACATCTTTGCCTTGTTCCTAATCTTAGGAGGAAAATATCTAGTTTCTCACCATTAAGAATGGTTGTTAGTTGTCACTATGTTGTACAACTGAAACTAATGTAATATTGTATGTCAACTATAATTGAAAAATTAACTTAAAAAAGAATGATGTTGGTTGTACTTTTTTTTTGGTAGATGTTCTTTATCAAGTTGAAGAAAGTTCCCCTCTATTCCTAGTTGACTGAGATATATTATCGTGAATGGGTGTTGCATCTTGGCAAATGCTTTCTCTGCATCTATCAATATGATCATATGATTTTTCTTTTTTAGCCTATTGATATGATGAATTACATTAATTGATTTTCAAATTTGGGACTACCCTTGCATACCTAGAATAAATCACATTCGGTTGTGATGTAAAACCCTTTTTACTCATTGTTGGATTTGATTTGCTAATATTTTGCTGAGGAGTTTGCATCTAGGTTCATGAGAGACATTCACTAGCAGTTTTATTTCTTGCAATATCTTTCCTTTGTTTTGATATTAGGATAATGCTGGCCTCACAGAATGCATTAGGAGGTGTGCACTCTGCTCCAGTTTTTTGAAACAGATTGCAGAAATTTGGTATCATTTTTATTTTCAGACGTTTGGTGAAATTCACTAGTGAAACAATTTGGGCCCGATGCTTTATTTTAGAATGTTATTAATTATTAATTTCAATTTCTTTAATAGTTGTAGGCCTATTCTGATTATCTATTTCTTTTTCTGTGAGTTTGATAAATTGTGTCTTTCAAAGGATTGGTCCATTTCATTTTAGTTATCAAATTTGGGGGCATAGAGTTCTTCAGAATATTATTTTATTATCCTTTTAATGTTCATGGGACAAATAGTGATAGTCCCTCTTTCATTTCTGATATTAATAATTTTTGTTTCTCTTTTTTTTCTTGGTTAGCCTGACTTGATGTTTTGATCCCAAAGTACCAGCTTTTATTTTCATTAATTTTTTCTATTCCTGGTTTCAATTTCAATGATTTCTGCTCTGATTTTTATTATTTCTTTTCTTCTGCTTACTTTGGATGAATTTGCTCTTTTTCTAGATTTCTAAAGTGGAAGCTTACATTATTAATTTTAGATCATTCTTCCTTTCTAATATATGCACTCAATGTTATAAAATTTCCTCTAAGCACTGGTTTTGAGGCATCCCACTAATTTTGATAGGTTTTATTTGCATTTTCATTTAGTCAAAAATATTTAAAAATTCCTCTTGAGAGTTATCATTTGATCTATGTGTTACTTAGAATTATATTGTTTAATCTCCAAATATATTGGGATTTCTCAGCTATCTTGCTATTATTGATTTTTATTTTAATTCCATTGTGGTCTGAGAACATATTTTTTTATGATGTCAACTCTTTTAAATGTATTAAGGTATATTTTATGGCCCAGAATGTGGTCTATTTTTATCTCTAAAATTAATATAGCTCTCCAGCTTTCTTTTAATGGGCGTTTGTCTGTTATATCTTTCTCCATCTTTTCACCTTAAATTCATCTGTCTTTATATTTAGGATGGGTTTCTTGTAGACAACACCCAGTTATTTTTAATCTCTCACAGTCTCTTTCAATTAGTGTATTTCTTTTTGTATTCCATTCTTTTTATACCTTCTCTTGTTTTAACTGAGCATTTTACATTATTTAATTTTCTCTCCTGTCTTAGTATATTAATTATATTTAAAAATTAGGGGTTGTCCTAGGGTTGGCAATATACATTCACAACTAATCCAAGTCTGCTATCAAATAACACTATACTGCTTCACAGGTAGTGCATGTACATTACATTAGAGTAGTCCCAATTTCTCCTTCTATCCCTTATTACATAGCTGTCATTCATTTCACTTATACATAAGCCACAATCACTGAACCCATTATTGCTATTATTACTTCGAACAAGTTGTTACCTGTTAGATCAATTAAGAATAATAAAAATAAAAGACTTTATTTTACTTTAATTTATTCCTTGTTTGACATTCTTTTGTTCTTTATGTAGATCTAAGTTTCTGATCTATATCATTTTCCTTCTTCCTGAAGAACTTTTAACATTCTTTCAAGGCAGGTCAACTGGTGACAAATTTCCTCAATTTTGTTTGTCTGAGAAAGTCTTTATTTCTCCTTCACTTTGGAAGAATTTTTGCTAGTTATGGAATTCTAGGTTTTTGATTTGTTCTTTCAGTACTTTAACTATTTCACTTCACTTCTTTCTTGCGTGGCTTCTGAAAAAAGAGTCTGATTTAATTTTCATCTATGTTCCTCTATAGGTAATGCAATTTTTCTCTGGCTTCTTCTAAGATTTTTCTTGGTCTTTAATTTACTGTGGTTTGAATATGATATGCCTAGATGTCAGGGTGGGTTTTTGTTTTGTTTTAGTATTTATCCAGCTTATTGTCCTCTGAGCTTCCTGGACCTGTGGTTTGTTGTATGCTTTAATTTTGGAAAATTCTCAGCCATTAAAACTTCAAATATTTTTTCTGTCCCTTTCTTTTCTTTCCTTCTAGTATTTAAGAAAGAAAAGGAGGCATCTGAAAAATGGAATGTAAAGGGCTTGCAGAAATGACTGACTCAGCTGGTGAAAGTAAATTCCTGACTGCCCTCTCCCCACCTCCCAGGACTTTTCAGCTAACTTGTTTTCAAATAGCTACCTTCCCAACCTCAAGGGCTCTCCAGCTCACATCTGCTGATTCACGGCTTACCATCCAACCAATGTTCTCACTTATTTCTGTAGCTGTGTAGGAATAACAAGACTGTATAAAACTGCCTGTTATGCTACAATTGGGGCTCAGCCTTTGGATAGGAATCTGCTGAGCTGGTGCCGGCATTAATAAGTGTTGCTTCCTGCTTATAGCCTCAGTGTCCCATCTCTCTGTTTGAGAATCCTATAACAGTGCTGATAACGCTAAGGTCCCGAATTCTATAAGACAAAAGACCTGTAAATAGATAAGATCAGTGGTCTAGAAATTCCACCCCCTTGCAGCTCCCCACCAGAAACATCTCCTCCCCATCCTGAGTCCTGAGACACAAGTAAAACCTAAAACAAAGGAATCACACGCCCCTTACATAGAATCTGCACAGATATATAAGTTGCAATAAATGTGACCAAGGAGAGTTCCTGCTTTGGTGCTGTTGAGTCCCACATGCCGTGCTGGCTAATAAATTCTCCTTCCTCTAACAAAATTGTCTGAGCGTCCAAATTCCCCCATTGGGTGTCGCTTCCTATAACAGTATTGCTATTACATGTATGTTGTGCCTTTTGTAATTGTTCTACAGTTCTTGAACATTCTGCTAAGTCTTTTTGTTCTCTTCATATTTTAGTTTTGGAAGTTTCTATTGATATATCTTCATGCTTATTGATTCTTTTCTTGGCTGTGAACAGTCTATGAATGAATCTATCGAAGATATTTTCCATTTCTATTATGGTGTTTTCGATTTCTAGCATTTTATTTTGATTCTTTCTTAGAGTCCATCCATTACCTATCTTTTCTTGCATTTTGTCCACTTTCCCCCATCATATTCCATATTAATTATAATTATTTTAAGTTTCCAGTCTGTTAATTCCAAAATCTCTGCCATATTTGAGTCAGGTTCTGATGCTTGCTTTGTCCATTCAGACTTTGCTTTTAGTCTTTTAGTATGCCTTGCAATTTTGTTGTTGTTGTTGTTGTTGAAAGCCAAATGTGATATATAGGATAGTTAAGCCTTTAGTGTGAGGTTTTTCTGGCTAGGAGTTAGGCTGTATTTACTGTTTGTTATAATTTGTGATGTCAGAGGCTAGAAGTTCCTCTAGTGTCCTTGTTTTCTCTTCCCTATTGTCTTTGGGTTTTCCTAGCGACTCCTATTTAGGATCTGAGGCATCCAGTTCTTTTCTCTGTAATTATAAATGAGCTCTATTGAGGTAGTGGTAAAGTTGTGATAGGGTGAGAGATTCTATACTTCTATAATTAGTTCCCAGTCTTTTAGTTAGCCTGAATTGGGTATTCCCCTTTTACCATACAGAAGGCTAAAGAGAGCTGGGTTGGGTATGTCCCTTCCCAGATATTGGTTAGGCTTTGGTAAAACCCAGTTGATTAGGCTTAGTAAAAAAAGTTTCCCTTGAGGGCAAGCCTTTTTAGGAACAGAGAACTCTGGGAGTATTTCAAAAGTGTTACTTTTCCATTCCTCTCCCTAGAGAATGAGGGGATTTTTCTCTCATTTTCATAGTAAGAACCTGGTAAGTTTCCTAAAGGTAAAATTTAGGAAGTGGGGCGGGGGCGGGGGGAGTTGCTAAGAATGGGCTGCATTGGAGTTTTTAATTGTCTAGTTAGTCTGTGTTGAGCCTCCAATAATTTATCAATTACAATGTAACGTTCTACCATTCCGCTTCCAGCTGTGGGCTTCTGCTCCTGGGTTTTGCTCCTAGTAAGCTGTGATTCTTTATATCTGCCTGTTTGTCTCTCCAGTTTAGGGGCAGGAGTTTGCCCTGTGAGCTCAATTCTCTGATGAGTAGAAGAAGAATTGTTGATTTTTAGTTTGAGAACAAGTCTTTTCTTGTGAGGACAGAAGTGAGTACTTCCAAGCTCTTTACATGTCAAGCCTGAAAGTGAAAGTCAGAACTATTTCTTTCTTTTTTTTTTTTTAAGAGCAGACTCTCTATTCTAACTTAACATAGTTTTCAGATGCAACCTTTCTTTCTACTTGACCTTAACTTTCCAGTATTATTCCTACTATCTGGATTCTTTAATATACTGTTGATTAATTTTAGGCCTGCTACTGTTGAGCCTAGAATGTCAATTCATGGTGTATCTCAGCCTTTAAAGAATATATTTTGAGTTTCATGCTATGCTGAATTATTTTGAATACCCCTCCCTGCCCCCCAAAACACCCTAGGAATTGGCAGCATCAACTACTTCTGGCATTTAGAACTAAGGGTGGAGCCTCTGAGTTTTCAGTAAGCTTTTTAGCTCCTTTGGTCTTAATCATGGCCAAACAACCAAGATTTAATAAAGACCTGAAAGTTATCATTTCCTTTTGAAATGGCAATGTCCTGACCTAGGCATGGCATGGAAAATCATTTTCTAGCCTGGTTTTCTCTATCCAATTGTGTCTGTAAACAGTTTTGCCACATGGCAGGAGGTCCTTGCTATGGACTGAATTTCATCTCCCTGAAATTCATATGTTAAAACCCTAACCCCCCATGTAACCATATTGGAGATAATGCCTTTAAGGAGCTGATTAAAGCCAAATGAGGTTATAATGGTAGTTCTGATCTGATAGAACTGGTGTCCTTATAAAAGAGGAAAGAACACCAAAGACCTCTCTCTGCTATGTGAGGACTCAGTGAGAAGGTGGGCACCTGCAAGCCAGGAAGAGAGCTCTCACCAGAAACTGAACCCTGCCGACCCTTGATCTTGGACTTCCCTGCCTCTAAAACTGATCAAATTCGCTTCTGTTTTTTAAAGATACCTAGTCTATGATATTTTGTTGTGGCAGTCCTAGCGGACTAAGACAGTTTTATGTTGACTAATGTAACTGGGTTCATTGAGAAGGTTGAGTTTGGTGGAATCTAAAGATATAGTGGCTGTAGGGTTCCCATTTCCTGTCTTCTCTCATGCCAGTTGGAGCTGCCTTTCCAGTACAGCAATATGATCTTATGAAGATTCTATAGCTTTATGGCCACTTTTTGTTATTAAAATTTAGTTCAAATCAAAGCATAAATTTCAAAGTTGTTTTAAATCTCATCTCTTTCCTTACCCTCAGGTCAGGCTTGAGTGGCAGTCTTATTTGGTTTGTGCTGTGAAGTGTGGGCAGGGTTTGGCTCTCAGACACCTCTTCCTCCTCTCTTTAAAACTCACCCACTCTGTAGCTATTCCTGTTTCCCTGATTAATGTTGAAAAGCTGAAGATGCCCTCTGTGTGGCAGTGCCCAAATACTTACCTGTTATTAGATACACATATACATTGGACACACATGTAGGTTTTTCATGGTCTTCAAGAAACCTCTCTATCATGTTGTTCCTTGATAGGAGAGGCCCTCATGTAGCAGAACATTCTATAGCCATCTGTTACTGAGGTGCCTCACCTGATAGCAAGCTTCCTTGATTGGACTATTATAGAAACTGCCGTAGCCAGGTAATCTTGGTAGTGACCATTGGAAGCTCACACATTTTTTTTCTGATGCCAAAAGGAGGGAATTCAGATGGCTCTGCTGTCTCTCTCTCTTCAATCATCCGTGTGTGTTTAATACTATTCTTCCTACTCAGATAAGCATAAAGTGAAATCCTAAATGGTATTTAAGATTTTGATTTATGACAAAAGAGGAAATTTTTAGAAATAAAGAAGACTTCATAAAACAAGGACCAGTTGGCTGTGTGAACTCATTTTTATAAATACTACCTTATCATCTAATTCTTAAATTGTTATTTAACTTCCATAAGATGAATATTTTACTTCATTTATTCAACAAATACTTATCAAACACCCAAGGTGTACTAGGCACATAAATAAAAATATCCAGAAGGGTGGCTCTGTAGTGTAGTGGTTAGCATGTCTGCTTTACACACAGAAAGTCCTGGGTTCGTGTCCCAGGTGTAGCCATGGACCATGCCCTGGGTGCGCCAGGCCCTGGGTGCACCCTGTGAGCATGTGGGAGGAGACACCCTGCCTTCAGAGATCCAGTTCTTAAGGGGAAATGGCAACATCCATAGGTCAGGGGTAGAAGTGGGGGTGGGGAATTAAAGAGGGGCCAAAAATGTGTGCAGACTTGCCCCTCTCCTCAAGGTATCTAAGGAGAACTAAAATAGATACATAAATATTTTAATATCAAGGTAAAAGATGGATGACATAAGAGAGTGTTATGAGAATTCAAAGAGAAGAAATCTCTATTTTCACTTATGCAGGGAACACTTCATAGAGAACAATACATTGCATCCAGTAGAGATTTTTATATTCAGACAAAGAAAGGATATTCTAGATTACAAAACAAAAACTTATTAACAAAAGCACAGAAATGAAAAAAAAAACCACTAGAAATTGTTGGAGGAGCAATATATATTTTAGGGTAATCCGTATTTATTTTTTTCCTAATTGACTGTTTGCTATACATTTCTAGCCACCATGAGAAATACAAAGAATTATAACACATAATCTACCCTACAAGGAGGTTAAATTTTAGCCTTTTCCTTCCCTGATTTGTTTTGTAGCAAAAGTAATTGACACCAAAGAGCCTAATTTGATTATACTTTATTATTCAGTTACTTCCACTGTTAGTGTTTTCCTGACCCTTGTTGTTAAGAAAATGTATGAATAACTTCTGACATAATGTTAACCTGAGTTGTTACTATTGGAACAGACTTCCCAAAAAGTTTTATTTTGACTCTTTTATCATTGAGAGCCAAAAATGACTTTCTGAATTTCTAATTGGCATGTTCTTTCTCCATGATTTCCATCGATTTGCAGTGGCTACTTTTATCAAGTATACATGTATGCCTTATACAGATTTTCATAATGAACTGCTGATCAAACTGTTATTTCCATTTTGAAAATGAAAATAAACTACGCCTAAGAAACTAGGTAAAACAAAGCCTCATTTATTACATGGATTTTAATTTTAGCAAGATCTCTAACATCAGCTGTTAGTTTAATTGGTTAAACCTTTCCTGTTGGTTACCATGGGCAAGACACATTTAAAGGAATGTTAAGGCAGAGAGGCTTGGAACAAGCCATTCCTCAGCAGAGGGTAACCCGTTCTATTTAACGTCCTACCTGTAGATGTCACTACACCCTTACAATTCTTCTCAGTGACTACCCCCACCTCCCCCACCCCCAACCATCAGAGTTACAGGAATGACTATTTGAAGGGATGTTGAATTTCTGTTTTCTAAACAGAGAATTGAAAGGTGAGATTTCCTAGAAGATAAAATATAAAACTGCAAATCAGGCAGTAACACACACACACAAATCAGAAGGAATCCTTTCAAAGGTAGATAATTACATTTGCCACCTTGTTTCATTAGTCAATTTGATAATCTTTCAGGTTAGAAATAAGATTCAACTAAGAATATAGCTATTACCTCTTCTGTCTTCTTTATTTATAAATGATCTGTAAAATCTTAGCCTCAAAATAAACAAAATCATGTTTCAACAACTATTTTCTTATAAAATCTTAGGAGTTGAATAAAATGGATTTATCATTTTTAAAAAATGTGAAAATGATGCTTTCATGGGTTAATTAATAGCAGAAGAAATATAAACAAATATGCCTGGTTTTAAGAATAGGTTTTTACTTTGACAACCTTTTGCCTGTTAACTGAAATTGACCAAAGCTCAAAAACTAGGCATGAGTGATTTGTTGTCTTCTCTTCATTCAACTAACTGTGTGACATAGCAGTTAACACACAGTATGGAATGTTGTATAAAACATTCATGATAGCAGTATAGGAACTTCAAGGGAGCTGAGAGCTCAATTACAATACCTGTAGAATATGAATATTGAAAGAGTAGATAATCAATGGGCATGGGTGCGAAGGTTTTGGCATTTTCCCTTCTTGCACTTGGCTGCCAAACACTGGGCCCATTTTTCTATTTATTGGGAAGTCATTCCCTTTTCATTAATTTGGGTCTAGGAATCACTTTATCACAGCTTGTAGCATACCAAAGTGTTATAGATGGGAGAAGAAAGATACTCAGAAGTGACCTAGGTGTCTTATGAGGCCTAAAAGGTTATCCTTAGCCTAACTGTTAAAGACAGATTTTCTCCAATGAGAGAAAAACAGCTAGAGCCAAAGCAGTAAATAATCTCAGCTTTTCAAAGGCACAGAGAGTTGGAGAAAGGGAGCTCCAGTTAATTAAAATCAGCTTTTCAGGTAAGAAAGTACATGTCCCGGTTATCCTCTGGGTGATGCTGATTTCCAAAGGGCAGGCTCCAAAAAAAAAAAAACTCCACTGGATCAACAGGAGGATTACAAAGCCATATCTTTCTACACATAGGCCCAGAAGAGAGAAAACATCAAATAAGTCACATAGTTGAAAGGATCATGAGTGAAAAAGTAGGAAAATAAATACGAAGTAAGGTATATAGAACGAGAATATCTGGAATAAACTCTATAAATGAGTACGAATTTAGGCAAAAGTCAATAACATCAAGGCATAATTGAGGCATAATTGAAGCCAGGGATCGCCATTGTCAATGTTTGCTATTAAGGACTTGCATTGTAGCTATTTGTAAATATGCTTCATAGTCATTGTTAGACAGTAATCTCTTAGAGGGCTAAAACAGAGCCTCATTTATCTTGGTTCTTCCATGTAGCGCCTAATAATCATCTGGCACCTAGTAGATTCTCATAAAAATTTTTGTTTATTAAATAATGAAACAAAAGATAAACATTGGAAAAACAAATAGGATGTGGACAGTTTTTGGATGCTGTCAATGAAAAAAAATAGGATCTCAAAAAGTAGTTTTACTATCTTAATTTGGAGATAGTGAAAATGCTGATGCTACTGTTGGACACTTGGGATATAGAAGGGATATTCAGTTGGTAAACAAGAGATTCATTTCCTTTGAGGATATGTGAAGATGGTTCATAGTAAATGGAGGAATATATAGTCAATCTGAGTGGCTGGAAATATGTTAGGAAAGAGGCTAGAGAGATGTATTTGAGATTCCTTGGTGGAAAGAACACATTTAAATCTTCAAAATGAATGAACTCCCTGAGGAAATATGTATAACATATTATATATATAAAGAAGGTCAAGAACTAAAGATTTTGAGATGTCTGGAGTCAATGGATGGGAGAGAAAAAGGGGAATCAGAGCCAGCTGAAGAGAGAATGGTGTTATATTAGCTGAGGAAAAACAATTATCAAAAAGGCAACTATGCTACAAGAATGAACAACATATAATAAAGGAATTTAGATGGATAAATAAAAAATAGCAAGCAACAAACCCCTTTGCTAATTTTTTCCAAGAGGTCTTTAGTTGTCTGAAAGAGCTGCCTTACTATGACATAGTATACTTATAAGTTAGATTTTTTTGACAGTTCCCCAGGAAGGAGTTCGCAGTTGGAGGGTGAGTTGGATAAATGGTAAGAAAATGGTATTCAGAGTGTGTAAAACAAAAATCTCTTAACAAATTGATTTTGTATGGTCAAGGTACATGGGATCATTTTTTTTTTCATTCTATAGTCCTTTGCCTTCTCCATGGATGACTGAACTAGAACTGAAGCTAGATTAATTTCATATGGGGATGGCTGAGAGAAGGAAGATATAGCATTAAAACATGTATCTATGATATTTATATTAAGATAAAACAAACAAGCAAACACTTATTTAGCTTGAAAGTTTTTATATCTTGTTTTCCATGTGGTTGAGGAATATGGGCTATTCAGAGTCTTTTGAAAGCTATGCTCCCCCCAGGGGAAGATGCACATTCACACTGAAATTTATCTGAAATGATAGAAGGCCTATACATCCTTTCCAAAGATCCCAGTGTAAGAATCCCTAAATTAGCAAACAGCCTGCAAATTCATCGACTTGTCTGTTCAAATGAGAAGACTATTATTATAGGAATCGAGAGTCCTGAGTTTTAGTTCCACTTCTCGCAGTTCAGCTGAGTTACCACAAAAAGATACTATGATCTCTTTAGAGGACAATTTTCTTTTTTACAAAATGAGGTTATGAGTCTGAAATCATCTCTTAGGTCCCTTCTTAACAAACATATTATATGCTATGTTTCTACTTAAAAAGCCAATAAAGAATATTATCAACAAATTAATCCTCTATTACATTTCTTCTCGCAAAAAGCACCTAGCCATTTTATAGATTGAGATACACATTTCAATTTATGCTTACCAGATATTTAGAAGAAAGGTGCTAACTGCATTTTTAAACCTGCATGTGAACAGTAACTGCTCCTAAATAACTTCTAGTCTCAGTGCAACTTTTGGATCTTTCCTTATTTTTCCACTAACTTTGAACTCTCTTTTATAGGAAATACCCTAGCAGCTTGGAATACTATCATAGCAGATCGCTTTCACCAGGGGAATGATTTAACTCTTTGGGAAAGTTAGACCATTGTTTCCTTTGAACATTTTGAAGTTCTGCAAAGCAAGAATTGAAAGAAGTGAAACAGCTTTCTTCACAGAAAGCAAGAGCTTAGTAATAGGAAGAAGGGCAGGGTCAAATGAAGGTGCTCAAGATTACAGAGAAAGAGAGAAGGAGATGAAGGCTCAGAAGTGAAAAAGGAATGAAAAAAGGAAAAGTTAGCTGAATTTCTGCTCAATCTGATATTGTACCATGAATATATCAAGAGTGGCTTCTTAAGAATGAATCCAAGGCAAGTTTGTCTCCACTTGAGGGTATCAAATCTCCAGACTTTTGAAATTCACTTCTTGATTATTTTGGAGGAAAAGGAAATAAGTGTTATCTGTTTGTTCTTGACCTAAATTTCCCCTTTAGAGTTATCAAACAAAAAATTCAGTAAGGTATTTGTCTTCCAGACTCTTTTATAGAACCTTATAAAAAGGCATTTGGGGTAAATATAGCTTATGAAACTTAGAGGGACAGGGTGATTATATGAATAGCTATTTTCTATGATGGGAGTACTTAAGTTATTAGACTTAATCCTAACATGCAGCCAGAATTTTTAGACTATATTTCAAAAAAAAAATGGAAAAATGCTTGAATATATGAAAGTCAACAGCAGAATACTTTTATTCTAAATATTCTTTAGAAAGTCCATCAAGAACTACATAACAATGGATTCAGAAATACTAAGGCATGAAGTCAAACTGCATTAGAGAACCAGCTCTGTGCCCCTGCACTGTTACTTGACTTTAAAACTCGTCATAATTGCTTGCAAAAGGCTGAGGCAGCAGTCATCTCATGGCACTGCAGGGACAGAAAATAATAATCTTCTAGATTATTTTTTTAAAGCCAAACATTACCAGAATTGGATCCGACAAGTGTTTAAAAGCGCATGTTCTTTTTCTTAAGGTTCTTTACTTTTTATTTTTGCAATGTCGTCCCATACATAAGCGAGAGAAACATTAACAGTCTTAGCAAGAAGCTTACAATTGAGTATTTGAACAGAAAATTGTATACATGATCATTTACAGAAATTTTACATGGCAGGTTAACTGTAAAAAATATTCTTTTTAGATCCCTCTGCTAGCGGAGAGGGAGGAGGAAGGAGGTAGATGGGGTAAAAGGGGTCCAAAATAAAAATAAAAATAAAAAAAGAAGATATGCAAATTTAAAAATCCCTCTGCTACCTTAACTCTTGAAGTATACTTGGTAGAAGGCCTACCTAGCCCTATTTCCAAGTAACAAATTAAGGCTGTCAAACTTACATAAAATCTATTAATTTAACAGCTCAATTTAATATCTTTGACTGTTCTGTGCTCTGTATGAGGGAAAAAGCCACCCTGACATACTGACAAAAGGCCAAAAATTAAATTTCCATGAAGATATTAAAGTTGTCTGATTCTGAGAATACTTATCAGATACCAGTAAGGAAAGCTGATACTACATTGGTCCTGTAAACATATGGTTAAACCCAAACCAGCCATCTGACAAGTGGCAACTTAGCGTTTAAAATACCTGTGGAAAACCAGATAAAGTATGATTGTCAGGTTAACTTGGAGGATGGTGGGGATTAAGCAATTAAATTGGTTGCAAGATTGTTTTAAGTTCAATTTTCATGGGATTTAGTTCCATTTATGATTCAAAACATGCAAAATTCACTCACTATACATAAACGTTTCTCAAGAAAATAAAGCATAAATAACAATTCGCCATGAGATGATAAAGTATTAACAGAAACCACCCAATTACAAATGCACGACACATGCTTGCATGCCCCTCCACCCAACCAGGTAGAAGCAGCTTGCTCTCAGAGGCCTCCACATGGCACCAGTTAGGTCATAACTGAGAAATCTTTCAAGAATTCAGCTGAACAAGCTTCCAAGTCTAACTTTGGTGGGTGTGCCAGGGTACTTAGCAAAGATATTGCGAGAGCTCGTCTGGGACTTGGAGCTGCTTTCTGTGGATTCTGCCTCCATTTCCCCGAGGTGTATAGAATGTATTTCTTGAAAAACATCCTTCTTCTGCTGAAGGATCCCTAAAATGCAGAGCCACCTTCCAGAATTTGGTGTTCTAGTCCCACAGTCGTTGACAATACTTCTTGATTTTGTTGAGGGTCTTGGGATGAATGCCAAATTTTTGAAGGTGTCTTGGGACTTCTTTAACACAGCTGTCATAGGCAATGGTATTCTTTCCTTTGTTGTTTTGCTTCTGTCTTCTCATCAGGCCACTTTCATCTGTATCCAAGTCGGCAGGCACTGCAGACATAGGCTCCTTGAATCTAAGCTTCCTGATGATGATTTCCTTTCTATTTTAAAGTCAGTTATGAGGAGTTTTCTTTTATATCTTGCAATTTCTTTGTTAATTCTAGTCCTTACTTCATTTTCTTCAGCTGCACTTTCCCACGCCGTACAACTAGAACGGGGCTTTAGGTCTTCAGCTATGGGAAAGCTGTCAGGTCTGCGATTGTCTGATGGCTTTGCCGGGCCCTCCCAGTGCTTTGCCTTCCTGCAGCGGCCCTATGCTCTGCACATGCGCCTGAGGTTCCATCTCGCTGGGGCATGGTGGCGGGTTTGGAGCAGAAGGAGGGTGGACAGGTGTCAGAATGACAGTGACTCACGTACTCGCGGGAGGCTTCGCGGGCAGCAGGCCATGTCCTCACGGCGGTGGCCTGCGTGTCCTCTCCAGCAGTGCTGACAGACTCTAAAAGCCCATTTCTTGACATAGGAAATATTCAGATCTTTCCAGTACATCTTATGTGCTACTCTGGAAGGTGCAGCTATTTTTTGTCTTTAAAGAACTTTAGCACGGTGGTTGCAGACAGGTATGTCAAATTTGCAAAGTTTGGAGCTTAGGACAAGAAAAAATCTTGGCCAGCCCATGATATTAGGCAATCCTTTCAATCTCATTTAGAGTGTCAGATTTTAGCTGGACAATATGTGATCCTTAGTAGTTTAAATATAAATTTATATATAAAGACTTCAAAAAAGTCTTCCCTCTCCATCCTTTGTTCGTTTGGTTCATTCATTCATTCATTCATTTATTCACTTAACAAATGTTCGTGGAGGAGCAACTCTGTGCCAAAAATTATAGTAAAAGTTTTGGATACAAAAGTGATCAGACAAAATCCTGTATTCAGGAAGCTTATAGTATAGTCAGGGAGATAGACAAGTAAAGAAATATAGGATTAAGAGGACACCAGGCAAAATGGCATAGATAACAGAGACTTTGTTCATTTCCTTTAGTGACTATATCAAAGTTGTGGTGGAAACATGGAGCAAACAGCAAGCAGAGTCACCTGGGGTCTGGATGAACATAAGCGCTATAACTATGTAGAGAAATAAGACATCACCCTGCAATGGTAGAAGGTGGGAGGGGGTGAAGACAAGAGGCTGCCCTCTCCCTAGGGGCTGAGTGGGACAGAGGCTGTGGCAGCTGCAGATGCTCTTCTTAAAGGGGCCGTATCTGCGACCAGACTTTCTCAGTGACAGACTCACTTGCTCTGAGTACTAGCAACCAGTTGGCTATCCAGGGGGCACCAGGGAGTTACAGAGGGACACTGAGTTGTTGGAGCAAGGGCCAGAGGCAAGGCTCTCTCCTGGGCAGAAATGCTGGCAGTATCCATTGTTCCTCTGTGAAGCCCTCCCCACTCCCAGTGTGCAGACGCAGCGCTACAATAGCTGATATGTTATGGAACTGGGTAACAGAGGTCACTATTAAGAATAGAATTCTCATATTACCCAGCATTCTGTCTTCTGGGTATCTACCCCAAAATTTGAGAACATTTATCAGTAAAGATATGTGCACCTTGATGTTCATTGCAGCATTATTCACGGTGACTGAGACATGGAAAAAAAAAAAACGAAGTGCCCTTCCATAGGTGATTGGATAAAGATGTGGTAAATATATACATTGGAATACTACTCAGCCAGAAGAAGAGATGAAATACTGCCATTTGCAACAACATGGATGGATCTTGAGATTATCATGCAAACAAAATAAGTCAGCCAAAAAGTTGAGAACTATATGATTTTACTTATATGTGGGATATAAAACTGAAGGTAACAAACATGACAAACAGGGACTCAGGGACACAAACACTGGACTAGTGGTTACCAGAGGGAAGGGAGGAGGATGGAGATAAATAGGAGTAGAGAGGGTCAAATATATGGTGATGGAAGGAAATTTAACTTTGAGTGGTGAACTCACAATGCAATATACATATGATGTATTATCGAATTGTACACTTGAAACCTATATGATTTTATTAGCCAATGTCACCCCAATACATTTAATTAAACAAAAAACTTTAAAAAGATTTAGCCATAAATATTGGGCTACAAGTCTTCAAAAAAAAAAATAGAGGAGGCAAGTGGCCATCTAGTTGTCTGTGGTTAGTAGTGTTTAAAGGAAGCCAGACTTACTACCCCGTGTCAGTTATTGTAGGACAGAAGAGGCATTGGCAACCATAAAATCAGCCATACAGGTTGGAATGGTGTTTTAATGGGGCAAGAAGAGTAGCAAAGTGCCTGCCTAAGGATTCTGGCAATGACTCCAGGCCATAGCAGATGTTCTGGGCAGCAGCAGCAGCAGCACCAGAGATGTCAGCCATCAGAGAGACTCCTGCAGGGTATGTTAACATTGTTCCAGGCTGAGGGCCACAGGCACTCTGGTTACTGCCATAAGTTGGAATAATATTTATTATAGAAATGGACTTCTGAGGACAACACCTCTTGGCCCTGAGCCAGGAACTGGAAGCAATGTAGAGGTGTAGGAAAGTTGGGAATAAAGTTATTAAAAGAGTAAAAGTTAATTAAGAAGGACACCATTGGTTCTACACCCAGATTCCTCCCCTTTTTGACTTGTATGCCCCTATGGCCCATCTTCTGTGTGTTTTGTTTTTAATGGCTCTCACCTGAGACCCTTCCTCAAAACACTGCCTGCAGAGAGCTTCAAGTGTCTGCAGATTTATGCCCCATCCTAAGCCCTTAGCCAACTACTAACAATTAGCAGGGTAGCGTTGAAAGCCTAGCTTTCTCACCTTAAAGAATGACAAATTCAAAGTTATAATTTATATGCCAGAGCTCCCTGTAGAATCAGACTGAGAGTGAGACTAAACCTGAAATTACACCTTTGTTAGGCTGTGTCTATTCTGGTCTCCCCATTCACCTTTCCAGTTTCTCTCAGGGGTATTTCCTAAATCAATCAGTTGCATCTGAATCTTTGCCTTAGCATTTACATTTAGCAAACTTAAGACAATTGATTTAGTAGCCACTGGAAAGAGAGTTGCCTGTAACCCTTCACAATTCTAACATAGAATTGGAAACAAGGTGTTATGGGAACACAAGTAAAAGGCACCCAGGTCTTCCTGGGAAATCATAGAAGACTTGTTAGGAAAGATGATGTTAAAGATGAGCTTTGATATATATAAAGGAGTTTCCCAGATGAGATGGGAAAGATGCCATTTGTCCTTAAGCCTATCTACTCATTAATGTTGAAAATAATATTAACTAATCTATCTCTAGTGTGTTATTAAGTGCCTGGTGCTATATTAAGAATACTACATTTTTTCTTTTGGGTATTTATTTATTTATATTTGACGAACTGGTACATTCACATGTTTCAAAAATCAGAACAAAATGAAAAGGTATGTAGTGAAAAGTCTCTCTCCCATCCTAATCCTTCCACCCAGTTCTTCACACTCAAGCACCCTCACAGGTAGATATAACTATTTATATTGTTTTTTCTATGTATCCTTCCAGTGTTTCTTAATGCAAATATAAGAAATTATTACATTTCTTCCCTTCCCCTCTTCTCACACAGGAGGTGACATATTATATATCCCCTGATCTGCATCATGCTTTTCTCTTTAACAATGTATTTTGGAGATTTTTCAAATCAGTACTTAGAGAGAATACATTTTATCTTACTTATTCTTTACAATGAACATATGAGACATACACAATCATGATACCCTTTCACACAGGAAGACTCCAAAAAGTCTAGTAATTTGTTCAAATTATACAGCCACTCTCCAACAGATCTGTGATTTGAACACAGGTAATTTGATGTTAGAACTCACTTGAATTTTGATCACTTTGCTATATTGCCTTCTTGCTAAAGAACAGTAAAATAAGGATTGTCTTCAGTCTCATTTTTTTCTATAGTGTCAAGGCAATATTTTTTTTTCTTGCTGATCCCTTTTAAACCTACTCATGACAAAAAAATATTTAATCCATATATGGTTCTGTGTGTTAATATTTAGAATGTTGTAGAAAGAAAAAAAGGAAAATAAAAATGTGGAGCTTGAAGTCTGCAGAGAAGTCAGACAAAAGGGAAGATATTGGGGAAGCAAGGACACAGTGGAATCTGTGAAATTGAGCTTGAACTAATTGAGAAATTACTAGAGCCAAGGCTTATCTCTCACTACCTCAAGCTTCCAACTTTGGCAATGGGGGTGTTCTGCAGGAGAATCTGGTGCTTATCATCATGGAGCTAAACATTCATCTGGCCTGAGAGACAGAGAAACTGGAGGAGAAGCTTGAAAAGCTCTGGCCCCAGCTGGTGCTCCACACCAATCCTGTGAGCTCACAGAGAAGCTTACGTGAGCGGCAACAGAGTCTCATGACCTTCACAGACCTTTAAAGCATAAAACCAAGATGGAAGCTGCTTTAATTCTGCCTTCTAAATCTCCCACGGTATGTCTCCTGTGGTCTACATGAATCTGGACCTATGCAGAAGAAGAAATTCTGGGAAACATAATTCAAACTTGGCTAAGTTGACAAACACAAATACACCACAGTCATTGGGAGCATTTGCCTCACTACGGTCAGTCATTTTGGTGTATGCCTTTGCCCCTAGAACGCGTGCTCCTGCAGAGACCACATCTTCCTTACTATATATCCCTAGAGCTTCATATAAAACCTGACACATAATAGGGACTCACATATTTTTGTTGAATAATGAATAAATGAGCAAACAAATGTATAAATAGGAAAAGATAATAGCATCAAACAGTACATTGTAAGTACTAAATATTTGGTCATATAACAAGGTAGCAAGCAAGAAGTATCTCTTGTTATTTCCAAAAGCATATACTTAACATATCTTATATAGCCTAATACCTTAAGGATGAGATTAAAATATTTAAGCCTATCAAAATTTTATTATGTATATAGAACTTTCAAATTTATAGATTGTGTTTATAGGATTATTTGATGACTTATTTTTTAGTTAAATATAATTGAGTCACTACTTTTTTGGACATATATGACAATAAAATATTCTCTAAAATTAGCTTCGATTAAATTATAAAAATAAATGCTGACTTACTAGTTAAATACCATTTTTTATACAGTTCATTTTCATTTATATACATCATATTTCAGAATCCATTGGAACAGAACTAACTCAAGAAAAATATTGCCAGACTATCTCTTTCTGCATTTCTATTTATCATAACTTCTTTTAGTGTCAATTCAATCCCAGGTCCTCTTTTTCTTCTGTGTTTTAGCCTGTTTTAAGTTCCAAAGCATCATCAACATGATCATTCTATAATTTTCAATCTCTAAAGGCATTGTCATCTATAGGTTATATCCACTTATAATCACATCATTAATAGCCTACAGCAGGAAAGAACCCCAACTCTACATAGAACTGCATCCTTTATAAAGAGGCTTTAAGAATATACATCTAAAATAAACTTATTCTGATCCTTATGGAAGGAAAATCAACATCTTGCCTTGATGCCATTAATAAGATGCACATCATGTCCCCTAATAGTTCACAGAATATAAGTAAACTTTAGTTTTTGCTATATGCTGTTGACTCTTTAGAAAAATAATAAAAATTTAGAACAACAAAACACTTGATTCTTAATTTTTGTTGATATCTTAAGGTATGTAAAAACTTTAGCAGATATTACACTCATGTGAGAAAAATGTTATTTTACTATGAACAGTCTAACTGTAACCTTGGCAACCATGGAATCATTTTTTATTTCTCTAAAGCCTGTTGTTGTATTTTTAATTTGATGAATCTATCCTTCTCTCCCATGGATGCTTTTAAAAATTCTTTGCAGGTAACTTCTTGCCTGGGTCTTCAAATAACAAGAGGAAACTAAAATTTAAAGAGTGACAACTATGTGATGAACATAGGTTATGAGGCAGTCATTCTTATTCCCATTTATAGGTAAGAACATTTAGCTTCAAATATGTTAAATGTTTTAAGATTAAACAACTAATAAATTAATTCAAAGCCAGGATTTTAACTCAGGGTTTTAACCAGTTAAAAATGGCAAAGCTTTTACTTTCTCTTTGATGTCATAATGCTTCCCAATCTACCATTACTATACAGTGGTTTCAGGATTTAGGGTAGATTTTAGAAAGGCATAGCAGTTCCCTCCCAGGTCATTTGCATTATTCTTAGCCACAGTCATTATTTATTCTTTAAAAAAATTATAGTTGATATACAATATTATATTAGTTTCAGGTGTACAACAATTATTCAACATTTATAAACCCTATGAAGTTATCACCATGATAACTGCCTCACACAGACTGTTTAACTTTCTCCCCCAGCATTTATGAAAAGTCGAATCCCTTTATGAAATCCCATGTATATCTAGATCTAGATCTATGTATTTCTCTACTTATCCTCGCCCCAAGGGTTCTTCTCTTATTGAACACTGATAGAAGCACAGGCATATATACTGAGTATTATAAGAAGAAATAGAAATGAACGAGTAGTTTTTCCTGAAAGGAGAAGAGTAGTCAGGGTAAGGGTAGGGAAAGATTTCACTAAGAAAAATATTTGAGCTGGTTTACAAGGGTGGGTTTGTTAAGTGAAGAATGGGGAGAAATTTATTCCACCAGATAGGAAATATGGGTAAACACAGGGAGTTAGAAATCATATTGCTTATTAGGGTGATGGTGAGATGATTATACTTGAATGTGAGGAGATGGAAGGCAGGGGGAGAGAGGTAGTATCAGAAAAAGAGGGGATGAGCAGGAAAAAAAGGGAACCCAAATTGTGAAGAACTATGTAGTAGAGATATAGGGAAGATATTAACAAAGTTCACTAAGAAAAATGACACAATCAGATCAGATATGTATAAACCATTTAGTCAAATACACTAAACTTCTAGAAGAACATATAATTCTGTTTGCCTCCTTCACCACCCTTTGCATTCAACAGTCTCAATAAATATTTTATAATGAGTTGTAATGTAACTCCTAACATTTACTTATTCAAATACCATCATCCAGCCTCTTTCTCAATAAAAAACACTTTAAAAGGTAGAAAATGATACCTAGATTCAAACTGCAACCTGTCCATCCATAGTGGATACCTATTTGAATTAACTTTAAATATATAGTAAATAGTATAGTGCTGGGGTTTCCAAACCACGTGCCAAAGTGTCCTGGGGTGACACAGAAAACTTACAGGAGCATCACAGGATAGTTTAAAATTTCAAGGCAAACTCAAAGACCTCTGTGGGATACTCTGTGAATTACATTCATATTGATGATGTCATATTTTTGCAAAGCTGGAATTCTGGTAGTTGTGATAAAAGGTTGGTGCTGTTGCCAAAATCAACATGGAACTGGAAATGAGGGTCACAGTATCCAGTCTGATTCCAAGTTTTGAGAAGTTGTTAGGATATAAACACTTATTAAGTTGTTGAAATCTAACTACTTAATAAACAGAACTACTAAATATTTCTTTTGGCCTAGGGATCTATGAAATAATTACAGAAACTAAGGGTGCCATAAACCAAGAAAATTTAGGAACCTCTGTTAGGAAGGCTACAAAACTACAAAATATGTGTAGTATAAAACAAAGTTGGGGCAAACATTTCAAATTGAATGCTTGCAGGATTCAACATTTGGCCTAAATTGCTATTATATTCCATAATTGCAGCATCCTATAGAAGCATGAATATTTCTCTGCTTGCCTAGCTTTTGATAGTAACTCTAGCTGTGAGCCCCTTATGCCACATTTTCCTCAGAGCAGAAGCCACGTGGAGAAAGAATACAGAGGATTTCAACAATTTAGTGTGCCAAATTTCTACATTGGGAAAGCAAAGTGTATTATTGAAAAACTCCAAATAACTTTTAAAGCAGCTGCTCGACTTTGCACCTATTGTAAGTGGAAATGTTTGTATTCTTTTGCATGGCCATTTCCTACATTAATGAATAATTGTTACATTTATAGTCCTTTGCCTTCTTATGAATATGAACCTTTTTTCAATCACAATTGGAATTCCAGATGTCTATTCTTTTCAATAATGTCACTGGTTTATAGATGAATAATGATACCCATTTGCACTAATTTTGCTTCTGTTTGCATTTCTTGATTGTATCTACTTAAAGAAGGTGAAGGGAAGCTGTTAATTTTAAAATGATATCTTGCTATAATAAAAAAATAAATACCTACTTGTTTACTTTTATAAGCATTTTACAAACACGTACATTTAATCTTTATTGCAATACCTTGGTGTGGGTATTATTTTTATCTCTGTTTCATGTAATTTTACCAAGGTGACTAATCTAGTGGATGACAGAGTCAGAATTGGATCCCACAGTTGACTGATGCCTGGACCACTATCTTAACCACTGTTCTAAATGGATCTCCTGCTGTGCCATAATTTGGTAATCATTTTAGGAAAGTCATATTATTTTAATCTTACAATATTCCAGAGGCTCAGAGATGAGAAGCAATGTCTGAAAAGCTACAAGGACAGCTAAATGGTGGAATTAAAGTTCTACCTCCCAATTCTATGCTCTTTTGACTATATCAATGGTCCCCGAAATTTGATGAATTAAGTCAAACCATATGAAATTGCTAATATTTGACTATTTTAACTTCAAAGTCACAATCTATATGGTCCAACTTTAAACAATATGAACTACTGAGATTAGTAGACAATATTAGAAATTCTATTAATATTTTTAACTTAAAATGAGGAATAAATTAAACTTTATAAAGTTTTTACTTTTTCTCTTTTAATAGTGCCTGCCCCCCACATATCAGATTGTCTTGCCCACACACAGTAGGAATGGTCTTTGAGTTCCAAGTTGCTATACTGCAGAGGAATGAAGACTGGTATCTAATTGCTATCTTTGTTTTCCACATATTCTGCCTTTTAATTGTGTATTCAACTGTTTATGTTATTGGATATTGCCAATATGATTAATTATATAAACCATGACCTTTAAATAATAAAATATTCACTATACATTATAACAATATGGAGAATGACCATGAAAATTACTAATTACTTTGCCTGAAATAAGGAGAAACTAGGTTATTCAGACCATCCTCCCACTGAAAAAAAAAAACTAAAGATATCAAAGTCATGTTAAGAGAATACATAATTACCAGACAAGAACATAAGGGAACATGGGAATCCAGAGAGACAAGCACAACTCTGAATTTCCTTTTGTTCTAGGCATTTATCAGTAGAGGCTGCCTTGAACTTTTAAAAATGTTGCAATAGGGAAAAAGGACATAAAACCCACAAAATTTGGTGCCTACCTTATTTAGGAACTATAGTAGAAATTCTCTTTATATTGAACTGGGACCCTCTTATTCAGGCTAAGATGAAACCTGTTTCTATTATGCCAACCCCACACTGGTTGACCTTTTTTTTTTTCTTCAGCATTTTTAGGACATTGCTCCACTAACTTCTGGACTGCAGTATTTTACGAGCAGTTAGCTGTCATTCTTATCTCTATCTGTACATCTTTTTTCTGGCTGCTTTCAAGAATTTAATATTTATTTCTAGTTTTGAATAATCTGACTATCCTATACCTTGGTGTTTTAATATTTGTAGATCCTGGGGCTCATTGTGATTCTTGCATCTGTGGTTTATAGTTTTTCTATTTTTAAATCATATTTGGAAAAATTTTGGCCATTTTTAACATGTTTCTCCCACCCACTTTTCTCTCCTTTGAGGACTCTAATTATACATATATTTGGCTACTTAAAGCTGTCTAGAGCTCACTGGTGCTCTATGTTTTATTTCATTTTTTTTCTCCCTTGTTTAATTTCTATTATTATGTCTTTAAGATAATCAATCTTTTCTTCTGAATGAGTGCCTAATCTGCTGTTAATTCCATCTAATGTATTTTTCATGTCAGAAATTGTTTATTCATCTGTACATGTTCAATTTGTGTCATGTAAAATATGTTCCATGTCTCTCCTTAACATGCTAATGCTTTGCTCTACCTTCCTAAATATATAAAATATAGTCATCATAACCATTTTAATGTCCTTATATACTAACTTCATCATCTGTGTCATTTATGCTGTTTCTATAAATTTTTTCTCATCATTATAAGTCATATTTTTCTGATTTTTTGCATGACTAATAATTTTTTATTGAATACAGACATCGTGATTTTACCTTCTTGGGAAATGGATTTATATATCTATATATGTATAGTATACTTATAATTATCCTTAAGGTTTGTTTTTTCAGGATCACAGTTAATTCAAAAGAGTTTGATTTCTTTAAGGCTTATTTTTAAGCTCTGTGAAGCAGAACCAGACAAATACTTAGTTTGGGGCTATTTTATACTCCACTAATTAGGTACTAAGGTATCTTAACCACTCAGCCTGATCCCTGGGAATAATGAGGTTTTTACACTCTTCTGGTGGTTACATGAACTATTCCAGGCCCTAAAGTTTCTTTCCCTGGCCTTAGGTAGTTCCTTACATACACGTGCTCACTGGAATTCAAATGAAGACTGGAGGAGAACCCTCTGTAGACCTTTGGGGCTGTCCTTTTAACATTTGTCTCCTCTGCTTCTCCAACCTGCAAATCCTATCCACCTTGAGCTCCATAGATTATTAACTGTTTCCTAAACTAAAATAGAAAAGAAGCTCTGTTTGGTTTCTCTCTTCCTGCACTGTGGCCTAGAATTTCTCTTCAGGCAGTGAGTTTAGACTACCTCATTTATTTCTCTTCTTCTAAAGATCGTCTTGCTACATGTTGTACAATGTCTGGAAACTCTTATTTCATATATTTTGTTCAGTAATTTAGTTGTTTAAGGGGGGATGATAAATTGGCCATAAACAATGTTTATTATAATTTTTAAAACCTCATCATTAAAAAATATCAACAAGGAATAGATATTTTAAAAAACACTTATCAGATTAAAAAATAATCAAGTATAACTTCTAGAAAATAAAAATAATATAACCAAGTTTAAGAAATTCATGAACAAGTTTACCAGCAGACATGACTGAGGAGAAAATTAGTACATTGTCGATAATTCAAGAGGAATTATTTAGATTCAGAATGTATTTGCAGAATGGATTTTTCTATTTATGTATAAAATATGAAGGGGTGGTTGAAGAATATACGAGGTTGTGTGTGAAGGTTTAACATACATAAAACCACAATGTCAAGGAGAGAAAAGGAAGAGAGTGTGGCAGGGGAAATATTGGAAGATTTAAAGACTGAAAAAATTCCGGAGAGAATAAAGACATCATTCCATAGACTTATGAAGACTGATTAATTCCCCACTGAGTAAATACTAGATTCCACAATTAGACACATCAGAGTAGAAATGCAGAACACTAAAGACAGGGAGAAAATAGTAAGAGTAATATATAAAAAAGACCATGAAAAACATAACAGTTAGAATGACTTTTACAGAAAAAAATACAGAAGACAGAGACAATGGAATGATATTTTTAGCATGTTAACTGTTAACCTAAGATTGTAAAAAGGGAAAATAACTTTGAAGTATGATGTTAAAATAAGACATTTTCAAGCCAAAACAGTGAAGCAAATAAGCAAACATGGGAGAGTTTACCAAAAACAGATCCTAATTTTCTAGACTAAGTCTAAGGAAGTTACTCAGAGAGAAGTGATATAATCTCAGACAGAAGTCCTGAGATATAAAAATAATGAAAACTGCAAAGAATGGTGTGAGGGTAAATCTAAAATAATGCTGACTAAACTCAAGATAATTATGTCGTGTCTCATGCAATTACAAATTAGAATTAAAATATAGTTAAATAATATGTTAGGAAGGGTGTTTGTGAAATTGTTATTTTAGAATACTCAAATTTTCTAGGAGAAAGGTAAAAGTCCTGATCAATTTCATAATTTGATGCATTTGGTATATTATTGTCATTTCTACGGTAACAAATAATAGAATAGAAACAGACTATAATTTTTAATGAGTGGAAAACAAGGAAAGATAAAATATTAATATCTACCCTCAAAAAGATAAGAAAAGAAACAGAAATTAAAAATTACATTAAATAAGAAGTATTAAGTGCTCCACTTAAAAAGCAAAGATTGTCAGACTGAAAAAAAATAGCTAAACCCAACTACATGGTATTTTTAATGAATTTGTATAAAAATAAGAATACAGAAAAGTTGAAAATAATATAATAAAAATAAATTAGCATGCAAATAGCAAATTCAGGAAAGTCTATGTACTTGTATTAATTTTGCATGAAATAGACTTTCACAGAAAAGGTCACATCATTATAATAAATAATGTATTCATGATGAAGTTATAAAAATAATTTTGTATACACTTAATAATATAGATTCAAAACATAAGAAACAAAAATCAACAGGAGGGAAGATTGGGCAAAATGGCATAGATGATAGAGGCTTTGTTCATTCCTCTTGTGACCAAATCAAAGTTGTGACAGAAACACGGAGCAAACAGCAAGCAGAGAGTCAACTGGGGTCTAGAACATAAGCCTTATAACTAGGGAGAGAAATAATTAATCACCCTGCAATTGTAGAAGGTAGAAGACGGCAAAGATGCAAGGTTGCCAGGTCCTGAGCAGCTGAGTGGGACAGAGGCTGTGGCCGCAAGAGCTGCAGATGCCTCTTAAAGAGGCCGAGTCTGCGAGTGGACTTTTGCAGTGATAGACTCATTCGCTCTGAGCACTGTGGTCAGGAGAGATGCGCAGGAGGGCAACAGGGACTTACAGGGGAAGACTGTAAGAGTGAAGGCTGGAGTGAAGGCTGGAGGTGAGGCTCTCTCCCAGGCGGAAGTGCTGGTGGTATCTATTGTTCCTCTGCTGAGCCCTCCCCTCCTACCAGTGTGTGGACACAGCACTACCATAGCTCATAGGTCATCAAACTTGGTAACAGAGGTCGCTACACCCAGAGGATTCCCTGACTCTCCACCTCCTCCAACTCAAGGCTCCACCCAAGCCATATCTAGTTGTATCCTCGATGAGTCCTGTGTCCCTTGCTGAGCAGCTCCAGGACCCACACTGGTGGCAGCAGGCCTCAGTTTCTGGTGTCGTTTATTGAGACAACTATAAGCACAGCATCTGTGAATTACTGCTGAATCTTAACAAGGTGGCCCTGGAGGGTCACATGCTGGGGCTCAATTTGGCCTGCAGCTGAACCCCTCTCAGGACTGTGTCACTGGACACCTACTACACAAAGCCACACTAATGAAACCTGGAGACTTAGGAGCTTAGCTTAGTACCTAGAAACAGACATGGAAAGCCAGTCAAAATGGAAAGACAAAGAAGCAGAAACCATGTGACAGAACAGAACAGAGGTCAAGGAAAAATGAGGTCAAGCAATCAGATGGTTAGGTGGTGAAGTCAAAACTATTTTTTTCTTTGTTTATACTTTAAAACATTCTGTAATAACATTGCGTTACTTTCATAATAAGAATACTATGTTTTGTTGTTGCCTTTTAAAAAGATAACTTGAAAGGAAATTTCCCAAAGATATGACCAAAAAAAGATTTACTTTGAGGTAGGATATCAATTTGCTGATCCAATTGTTATATTGCAATGATGGCTGCCCACACCATTTAACCATAAATTGATCTTAAATGGAGATGATACTCTGGAAAGTATGGGCTGAATTTTCAGTGAACCACATCAAGTTGGCAAGTCACCTGCCTCCCTACTTTCCTGCCTTGCTGCCCTTTTTCCTTCCTTCCTTCTTCCTTTTCTTTAAGAACAAAGTGTCTAATATCTTTTCATTTCCTTTATTTTTTTTTGTTTTTATTGTTTCTAAAGGGCATAAAGCACAAAACAGTCTTGTTCAGTTGGGGTTTTGTTTTCTCAACAGCCAGAAGTGAAATGGTTAGCAAATTGAGAACTTTAAAAATCATTAATAACTCTATTTTTACCTTGAATATGAACACCTGTGAAGAATATATACTTATACCTATCAAGACCACAATCTAATGTGGGATGCAAATCACATAATAGCCAAGCTAATGTCATTTACAGCAAACTTCCTTATTTGGAATTCTATTTTTCTCTGCCTTTCAGACATTTTTGCAAAGATTCATTTGTACATTTCCTTTTCTAAATTTTGTGGCCAGATCAAAGAACAGAATCCATTATTCAGCCTTGATTTTATTTAGCAGTGACTAGATTGTGTTTCTTTCAAATGCTCACAATCTCTGCTAACTGCATTCTGGGAGCCCTGGTGGGTCTGACTATTTAATCATCTTGATTTCTCAGGTGATCATCTTCTTAGCCTTTATTTGCCATAATTTCCTCAAGGTTTGCTTGAATAGCACCAATTCTATCGGCCCCTCAAGATGACTATGGGCTATTTAATTACAAATTGAAAAATTGAGCCTGTTACTATAAAGTAAAGAGCAACAATTCCCTCACCTGCGCCTCCAAGGGAGACACAAATCTTTAAACGCTATGTGGGAGGCCTCCTCAGAAATGCAATATATACTGCTTCTAAAGTCATTGCTACCCTCAAAGACATTTAAATCAAACTGCACTAACATCTGGTTTTCAATAAGTCAAAACCTTAGACGCAGTGTTTAAAGGGTCATTTGCCATTTTAAGGGGAGGGGGTTTAATGAAGGAAACAGAGTAATTTAAAAAACTGTGGGTTTTATCTAGAAACACTCCCCTGATAACATCATACATTTATTCTCATGACATATATTTGCAGCCCAGGAGCTGCTAACCTATTTTGGATTACTTGTAAATCTCTTTCCTTTGGAGTACTGACAAGATGACTCTCTTGATATTTAGCAAAAGGCTATAGATCTTGGATTGAACTAAGGTAGACTTACTGTACCTTCATCAGCAACGTGCAAACTTACTTCATTGTTGAAATATCATCAGTATCTTCAGTAACAAGCTTCCCAGTGTTCAAATTGATCATTTAATAAAGTACAAAACTAAAAAAAAGTGAAAACTTTGCCCATGATAGAACTAGACTATGAAGTTTGATTATTATTGAAATTTATGGAAACAGACTTAATTTTATTCTCTGCCTACATTTAAAAAAGATATACCTCTAAATGCCTATTAAATAAGTTATGAACTTATTACTTAAATATTCTCAAGGTAGGACTGTAGCTACCTTGGTTATTAATAAGCAGTAACTTGGACACTCTCCTTAGCACAGTGCGTTTTGATAGTGAATTTGTGGTGGCAGGAAGTTAAAGAACAAATGGGTAGGAAGGATACGAAGGCCCCCATTAGACAGTGTTATTCCATGCAGAGATATCTAATGAGTGATAATACAAAGGCACACGGCAGCTTTGAAGCTAATTCTTGCCCAGTGTATAACCACTTCTCAAACACATTTGAAGCTTATTCACCTTCTCATTGCATTTTTCTCTTCTTTGGTTCATTTCATTTCCATAGTAAATCATAGTTGAGGGACTGAAGACAAAGGAAAATGAACAGGAGGAAATGGCATCATAGGTTATAATACATTGCTCTCTTTGAACCAACTTCTCACAACTGGATGGCTTGTTAAACACTGATTTCCAAAATTAATTGTATGCGCATCATCTAGGGCTCTTGTTAAAATGCATATTCCGATTCTATAAGTCTGGATTGGGGCCTGGTATTCTGCATCCCTAATAAGCCCCCAAGGGCTGCTGCTGCTGCTGCTGGTCTGGGTGCCACCCTTCAAATAGCAAAGCTGTAAAAGGCTTTAATATGTTACAGGTCTGAATCTTGTCTAATGTCAAACCATTCAAGCAGAGTCATCTCCCCTCTATTAAAGGAACAAACTCACAGGCCGAATAAATCTCAAATCAAGGCACATTAATAAGTATGGGCTCTCCTTTTTATGAACACTTACAACTCATTTAATCTTAATAAAAATTTCCAGAGCTAGGGAATATTACCCCTATTTCCTGGGTGAAGGAACTGAGGACTAGAAGTGTTAAAGAGATTGCCCAAAGTCACATGCCTTGAAAGTGAGAGTAACATTTTGTGCTGAAGTCTTCTTGTCTAGCTGCTTTGTATAGCATTTAATATACATAAAAAAGGCTTTTATATACATCAACATATTTGATCCTCATGATATATGTCCTCTAAGAAAAGTATCATAGACTTATTATCCTTATTTTGTAGATGGGGAAAGTAAAACAGGAAAGATTAAATAGCATGGGCAAGGTCTCACAGCTAATTCACAACAGAGCTAGAGCTGTCACTGGGTTCATCTGATCCCCAGTCCTTTTCTCTTTTATCATTATCATATTACTTAGTGGTAATCAATTTGTCAACTAGAATGAAACAATAAGTTATATGTTTCATAAATTTCCAATAGGAAAATTAGCATTATTCAAAAACTAAACCTATTAAAATAACTTTGAAATTGGAAATACTAGTGTTCAGCATCCATTTCATTTTCAAAGTTCTAGAAACTTAAATTTTCCATGATTCCTAAATCTAAAGTGATATCAGGTGGGATGGTGGTGATGGGGCAAAGATAATACTAAGTTAACCTTAATGGTTTTGTAATTGCCTTATTTTCATTCTCATATTTTATACTAAACTATGAAAAACTTCTTGATTTTAAATGTAGATAAGGGTAAAGGAGGTCAAAATATGGTGATGGAAGGAAATTTAACTTTGGGTGGTAAACACACAATGCAGTATACATATGATGTATTATTGAATTGTACATTTGAAACCTATATAATTTTATTAACCAATGTCACCCCAAGAAATTTAATAAAACATAAATAGAATATTAATCTGCTAAATTAATGTATAATGCTAATAATTCTTAAAATCTTGAATCCTTGTTTTATGAGTGGAATAAATCAATATACTATTTGGCTTTTGTTAATGCCTACATGTCTAAATGTAAATGAATAAAATTGCATTTATATATTTCAATAAGTATTTTATAGAAATTGGAATTAAAATAGTCTATATTTTCAGTTTGTATAATTTTTTATTAGCCTTCATCACTATACAGTCTCAAAAAACAAAAATAAGTACCATTGATACATTTTTGACTCGATGCGCAAATACACACGAATAAAAATGATAATGAATAAAACAATCCAATAATATGTCAAGAGAAAAAATAAAAACAGGTCTATCTTGAACGGGGAACCCACTTCATTTCTTTTAATGAAAACAATATCCATTTTATACTACAGATTTTTAAATTCCTGTATCTTCAATCTTTCAACTGGCTCTTTTCTATTACTATTTAAACATAAAAATCTCCCTCCTGTAGTAAAATAAAGACCCTCCTTTCAACCCACATGTTGTTACACATACCTCACTATTTATCTCCTTTTCTCAGGAGACAAACATGTTTAAAGACCTATCTGTATACAGTATATCTCCTTTTCTAGTTTACTCCATAACCTGCTAAAGTTCAGTCCCTTCATTACTCTATTAAAACCACTATCCCTAAAGTCATTTATTACCCACGTATTGGTTAACTCCACGAGCCTAGTTGACTTTCCAGCAGCATTTTATCTGTTTACTTATTTCCTTTGTGAAATCTTCTTTCCACAATGGCTTCTGAAGCTAAAGGCTCTGTTGAGTTTCTTCCAACGTCTATGTTTTTTTCTCAGCTCCTATTGTAGATTCCTTTTTTCTACAATTGGTCCTCAGTAATTCAACAAGTATTTATTATTCTTTATATTATGAAAAAAAGACACTTGTACAGAGGGATGATAAAGTTAACACTACCAATAATATAACATTTTTAAATTATAATAAATTACCCGTGAAATAAATGCAAGAACAATTAGTTAAGTGAAATAAAATAAAAAGTTCAGCAACAAACTCAAGTACACAAAATATTTTAGTATGCGATACATGTAAAATTTTCAGTGAAAATATTCAGTGAGGTAAGGGTTCACTATTGCATAAGCTGTTCTGGGACAATTGGTTAAAAATGGGGAGGCAGCATAAAAATGAACTCTGCATCTTATATCATGAAGCACCATAAACATTTTTAACAGGAAAATACATAAAAAGTATTCGCAACAGTTTTAGCTGCCTTAATGTATACAGGTTTGTTTAATTCTGGAGGGTGAAAAGAAAAATAAGTACTACTTTTAAAAATTGGTTATTGCTTTTAGGACACTAATAAATAACTTAGTGAAAACAGTACAAGTAGTATGAGTAGATAATAATCACATATTATAAAACCTAATTATAAACCAAAGAAACATAAACTGTAACAATATGTAATTTGTGCTTCTGAAAGGTTTTGTTTTGTTTTGTTTTGTTTGAGTGGTAACTCTATTACTTAGGGTTTATGGGATTAAAATGGCTGTACTTTTCTGGGAGGTGATTGGTTTGTGTGTATCAAAAGCTTAAAATGTGGCCTAAAGATTCAAGTTCTAGGAACCTGAAGAATTAAAGATTTAAGCCAAGATATATGTACAAGTTCTTTATAGCGCTGCTTATAATAGCGAAATGCTAGAAACAGTTTTAATGACTAACATAGAGAAGTAATTTAATACATTAATTTAAGAAATTATTTATATGATATACACTACTATAAAATCATATTTGAGATAATTAAATTGAATAAAAAACGCCCACACTATATTACCAAGTATAATCTCTGGATTACAAAATGATATCTACAATATGAATCTAATATCTGTAAGAGAAAAAATTTGCATTTGTTTGTACCCAAGAAAAATCTGTGAAAACAACTAAACACCAAAATGTTAATGTTTATCTCTAGATGGTTGAGCTTTAGAGGTTTCTTTAGTTTCCCTTTCATTCAATTATGCTTATCCCCAATTTTTTTAAAATAATATATTTACATTCATAATATAAATTACTTGTTATATTTCTTCAGTTCAGGAAATTTTTACTGTGTTCATTTTTTCAGGAAACATTCTTTTTTATAACACTTTACTTTGTTCCAACTCACCTTGTCTTCTACACATTCAACTTTATTTGGCTGTTTCTTACAGGCCGTGTTAAGGTCTACTTTTCAGTTCTAAGCTGCTTAAATTTAAAAGCTATGTGAAGTCTGTGACTTATATTCCATCATTTTGTGTATAAACTGTATATACTCTGTCAATATAAATTGAATGTATGAAGATTACAAACTATAGGAACTGTGCTGATTATTCAGGCACTGAGTACACCAAAAAAACTGATTCACTCTTTATGGCTAAATTGAGTCACTCTTTGGAAATTTGTATAGCCATCAATCCAGGAAGAATGGGTTAACCCTTCATTTATGTTCCCACAACACCTAGCACATTCTGTTTTATAAAAATTATCACATTAGTTTTGTGATTGTCTTTCTTGAGACTGTGACTTCTCATCTATTTTATATATCCTCATATCTGCAGCATCTTGGGATATTTACCCTATTGTTAGGTGCTCAGTAAATGCTGTTATTTTTAAACCATTTTATTGAGGTATGATTGACAGATAGAAAGCTGTATATATTTAATGAATACAACTTGATGAGTTTGGAAATAACTATAAACCCTTGAAACCATCACCACCATTTATGCCATAAACATATCCATCACCTGCAAAACTTTCCTCCCACCTCTTTGAGTTCATCTTTTTTAGGACTCTCTGAGCTTCCTGGGGTTGTATGTCTATTTCCTTCACCAGGTGAGGCAAGTTTTCTATCATTTCTTCAAATAGCTCTTCAACTTCTTGTTTTCCTTCAGGTACCCCTATGACATGGATACTTTTACATTTAATGGTGTCCCATAGGCTTCTAAAATTATTATATTTTTGGCTTCTTTTTCTTGCCATTCTGATTGAGTGACTTGGCTTCCCCATCCTCTATATTGGTGGTTCAATCTTCTTTATTCTGTCAGTTCCCTCTAATATATCTTCATCTCAGATAATGTGTTCTTCATTTCTGACTGGTTCCCTTTTATAATTTCCATTTCCACTGTTATTTTTTATCTCTTTGTTGAAGTTCTCACTGACTTCATCTACTCTTCTTCTAAGTTCATTGAGCATCTTTATAACCAGTGTTTTGAACTCTGCATCTGTTAGATTGGTTGACTCTATTATTCCTGGATCTCTGTTCTGTTCTCTCTATGGTTTCTGCTTCTTTGTCTTCGCATTTTGGCTGCCTTTAGGTGTCTGTTTCTATGTACTAATGAAAGTTCTTAAGTCTCCAGGTCTCATTAGTATGGCATTGTGTACTAGGTGTCCAATGACACAGTCCTGAGAGGGGTTCAGCTGCAGGCCAAGTTGAGCCCCAGCCTGTGTCCCTCTAGGGCCACCTGTTAAGATTCAGCAAGCAAGCCACAGATGCTGTGCTTATAGTTGTGTTAAGAAACCACACCAGGAACCGAGGCCAGCTGTCACCAGTGTAGGTCTTGGCACTGCTCAGCAAGGAGCACCTGACTCGCCAAGTACACACCTGGATGTGGCTTTGGTGGGGCTGTGAGTTGGAGGAGGTGGAGTTTCAGGGAATTCTCTGGGCAGAGCGACCTCTGTTACCCAGTTTGATGAGGTCTCAGCTATGGCGGTGCTGTGTCTACATACTGGAAGTGGGTAGGGCTCTCCAGAGGAACAATGGATATCACAGGCACTTCTGCCTGGGGGAGAGACTCACCTCTGGCCCTTGCTCTGACAACTCTGTAAGTTCCTGGTGACCCCTGTGCAGCCAACCCGCTGATGGTGCTCAAAGTGAGCAGGTCTCTCACTTTGAAGGTCTACTCGAGGGGCATGGCATCTTTAAGAGGTGTCTGCAGCTGCCAGCTTCTGCTGCCACAGCCTGTGTCTCACTCATTGCTAAGAACTGAGCAGCCTCATGTCCTTGCCCTCTCCTACCTTCTACCATTACAGGCTGATTACTTATTTCTCTCCCTAGCTGTAGTGCTTCTGTTCCTCTAAATCTCAAGAGATTTTCCTTGCCCTTTGCTCCATCTTTCTGTCTTAACTTTGATTTGGTAACAAGAGGGATAAACAAAGCCTCGATCATCTATGCCATTTTTCCCCTTGGTCTACTCTAGATTGCCTTATTTAATTAAAGGAATTAAAATAAATTTATAAATTGATTGATAATTTCAATATTGTAGAATGTGCTAAAATATTATAATTATAACATTTATTATATAATTTTACATATAACTAAGGAGTTTTTTGGCTGCTGCAAAATATTTAATATATTTATTATATAATTAATTTATTACATAAATATGTCATATAATAAATACATAATATATTATAAATCTCAATAACTGAGTGCAGTGATTACCAAACTTTAGTTTTTCTTAATATTAATAAAGATACTTTTTAAAAATGCTATCAGAAATACTTCAAGAGTCTTGGAACATAGTTCAACTACCTCAATAACTACCAAGAGATTTTTTTTTCTTCTGTTGTATGGTACCTGACATTAGCTGAACTGGTCTCCAATTTATGCATTATGTCTGTTGGTGTTGGAACCACATGATTACATCTTCATTCTTTTGCTTCGATGGCTCTAGTTGGATTTTTTCTCCCTGGGGAGAGATAAAAAGTGTTTAGAGGCTTCCTGGGAAAAAATATGAACCTAACATACTTCAAGGTAGATGCCCAATCCTCAAAAACAAACTAATATTCCCTGAGTATGCACATCCATACCTGAGATTCTCCTAGATACAAGTCTGAGGGCTTTCCCACATGTCTACTAGGGGTAATCAAGATCATTTTGGGCTGTAAAGTTTCTTTTTAAATTGTTTGAAACATATATGTATGACCACTCATGATCATAAGTGGTTTGTCTTTATGCTACTTTTGACAACATTTCACCTTTGGCAAATAACTCTTCTAGAGTGCAATGGGGCTTTTCTCCTAAAGTTTGACATATGACCATTGTGATATTGTGCACACACAGAAACCCAAAGTTATCTGATTCTGTTTCAAAGTGGAACTTTAACATGTCAGCAAGTTTGTAAAAAGGAACATTTATAGAGAAAGCAATCTTCTTTATGCTAATTTTCTGTGTGATAATGTTCCCCAGGTGGCTCAAAAGAGTTAGTTCTCCTCCCTAAGTGTCCAACTTATGAGTAACTGAGGAAATGGGGAGTAAAGAGCCTACTATCAGTTAAGTCAGCAACTCTGCAGCAAATCATACATCCTTGCTTATGTTAATTTTGCAATGCCGATGAATCTTTGTGTTTAGAGAATTTATAGCTTAGGGATGAACAGACTGACTTAAACTTAGATGTTCGGTTTTTAAGTTTTATATTTAATAGACCCAATTGTTTAGTTCTAACAAAATAATAGCATTAGATAAAATGTGCATATCCTCTCTCTCAGATCCGGAATAATTTACAAATTATGCCTTTTGCCCTCTTATTATACATAACAGCTGTCATCTCAATTGCTATTAGCGTAGTGTTGGCAATGAAAAAAACACCTCTCGGGTTGTTCAAAGTGGGGTCACAGTCCTGACTTGCTGCTAATTTCTATGGAAAACTTGTTTCACAATTATATAGGAACACCTTAAAAAGAAGCCTTGAAAGCATAGGAAATTAATAAAATAATAAAACTAATAAACTCATAAAAACTAATAAAAAAATAGTTTCTCATTAGGAGGGGAGGAGTGGGACCTAATTGAACCAGGGGTGAAGGTGGGAGGGATGTATTTTGCTATATTTTAAACAATATTTTTGTTTTTGAACTTGTAACTCTGTTATGTATTCAAAAAATAAATTCAAAAATTAAATAAGGAAAAGAGTTGATCAAATAGAAAATTGGGCAAAAGTCTTGAACAGACATTCCACCAAAAAAAGATATCCAAATGACTGACAAAGACATAAAGAGGTGCTCAACTTTATTCATCGTTAGGGAAATGCAAATTAAAACTACATTAAGGTGCCACATGTCAATTAAACAAGTAAAAAAAAAAAGAAAAGAATGTGTTGGTGAGGATGTAGAGCAACTGGAATTCCCACACATTGTAGATGAGAGTGTGAGATGTTTCATCCATTTAAAAATATTTAGCAGGATCTCCTAAAGTGAGTGTATGCATATCCAATGATCCAGAGATTCTATACATATGCACCAAAGACATATACTAGAATGTTCATAGAAGCACTGTTTACAATTGTTTCAAACTTTAGGAATCACACAAATACTAATCCAGAGTTGCCTGGATAAATAAATTGTGGAACAGTCATACAATGCAATATCTTGCATTAATTGGGGTGAATAATCTACAACTAAATACGGCAAAATGTGTAGCATGAATCTTATAAGCAGAATAATCCAGATGTGGAGTATACATGATCAATTCGATTTATGTAAAGTAAATTAAAAAACTGAAAAACTGACCTATACCACCTTGATGGAAATGATTCACATGCTGTTTTGATGGTTGTGTTGAGCTTTTGAAGATGCATCAAGTGTTGATATGTGTATTTTCCTAAATTATTTTTAAAATATAGTGGCATCTTAGAACTGTGTGATCCAGGATCTAAAGAGTTACTTCAACTCTAGCAGAGTGAATTTGTCAAAGCAGTCCATAGTTTTCCAAAGCTGTAGAACATATAGTTACAGGATATGACAAATATTACTTTCTGTTTGGAGTATCAACTATAATTCAAGATCCAGTCAGAGCTCAATGAACTGTGAGCAAGATTTCACAGGATTTTGGCAAAGTTGCTTCTAGAAACACATAAACATAAATCCACAGGTTTATTGCTCAATAAGTGCCTACTTCATCACCCAGTGAAATGATCCTGGTTAGGCTGGTTTTAAAAAGCAAACTTTATAAAGAAGGTGGATAGTGACTCAGCTTGCCAAAACTGAGTTCATCAACTCCAAAAGGTCATAATTTTGGAGCTGGCAGTGCCAGTAAACTGAAAAAGCCTATCAAGAAAGAAAACTTAAGCCCCCACTTTCATGAGACTTATACTAGTATCCAAGACCACCTGAAGATGTCAAAATTATTGGCGGAGACACTGCAGCTCATGAGCTACACGCCTAAAAACTTTACTCAGGCCTTTACCTGCTCAAGGATAAATAATGGCTTGTCTCCTCCATATTTACAATGCTCAGCCAACCACACCAAAGCAAAAAGGATGGTGTCAGTTTCACTGGGAAGGCAGAGCATATGTTGATCTCACTTTCATTGTTTCCAACATTGTGTTTCCCAAAGAATAGGCAATTGGGCAGAAATGTTGACAGAAACATGATTAAGTGGTCAGAGGTCTGCCAGGATTGGCGAAACAATACCATGCAGTTTCCAGTATGATAGTAATTACCCACATGTGCCTATTTAAATGTAAATAAAAGGAGATAAATTTTGTATTCTCAGTAGCACTAGCCACATATTCATTACTAAACCGGATATCTCAAATTATAGAACATTTTCATATAGGAAAGTTCTATGTGACAACGCTGCCTTGGACAACAGGTCAGAAACCTAAATCCCATGGTTTAAATACAGGTAGCCACCTGTTTTGGTAAACAAAGTTTTATTGGTAATCACTGCACTCAGTTATTGAGATTTATAATATATTATGTATTTATTATATAACATTTATGTAATAAATTAATTCATTTACATATTTACATTTATTTTCATATTATCTCTGGCAGGTTTTGTGCTAGAATGCAGATTTGGGTAGTAGTGATGGAGACTTTCTGGCCACAAAGCCTAAAATTTTAGTATCTGTCCCTCTTCAGAAAATGCTTGTCGACCCCTGCTTTAGATTATGCTTATCTTGATCATGTCAGCTTAGAGACTTTACATAAAAACGCCCCAAAACTTCATGGAATATACTGAAGGCGTTCAATTCTTTCACTCAAGAGATCACACACACCATTTCCTCAGGCTCTAAAGAATAACCGAAAATGCAAATTAAGAGACCTACTTGGCTCCTAAATGTCTGTTTAGTTACAAATTGGGACTGACTCCCTGGTGAAGAAATTCAATTCCATCATTGAGCACTTACTTGCTGTGTAGCACTATGCTTGGTGCTGATGGAAGAAGGAATTGCACAAACCTGCTCTCAATGTGCTTACTGTTAATTAGGGAGGTAAAGCAAATAATTTGCTAGCTATTTTCAGCCATATATCAATCAGAGCGCCTAAAGATCTGTAACTCTATAAGCACACACATTTATTAACCAGGACCCAGAGATGGGGCTTTCCTGAATACATGGTGCTGGGGTGGACATGATAGCGTTCATGGTGCTCCTTCCTCCTAGGCTGAAACATGCCTGAAAGTGGTGGGAATCTTAGTTTGGGGTCACCAGGAAAGAGCAAGATGAAGATTTAAATGCAAGCGGTTTATTTGAAAGGTGATCCTGGGAATCACGAAACAGGAGTGGGAAAATGAGTCAGAGAAGGGAAAGAAGCCATGAAAGATTGCATCAATGAGCACACTATTGTTGTGGGCAACTGGGGCTGATCCCACTGGGGATCTCTGGGAGATGGTGTAGAGCACATCTCAGAGTTTTCCCACCCAAGGAGCAAACAAGCAGCAGTGTTTATCTAACACCTGTCTCCAGTGGTTAAGTACTGCTCCCAAAGACACCAATTCCACACCACAGCCATACTACACACACACACACACACACACACACACACGCACACACACACGCACACACCACTCAGGCCTGCCCTGCACATGAACTGAGCATGTTCATGTGGCTAGAGAAAATCTTCAGGTAGAGAGTCACAGGTGCTGGTAGCAAGAGGAGACTCTGAGATGCTCCATCTGCACCAAAGTGAATCAGAGCCTTCCAGGAAGTGGTAGGAGGCCACACTGACCCCTCTAAACTTTAAAGGCCAAGTCAGCTTCCTGTAAATCCAGCTGCCTGGCTCTGAGATACTGTTGAAAGCAGCAGGAAAAAAAAGTGGTTGCAAATTCCCTGACGATCATATCTACCGTGTTCATCACTGTGCACCTAGCAGATGTTTAGTATACATTTGTGAAATCAAGGAGTAATTAGACCTTTGTTATTGATTTTCTCAAAAATCATTGAATTTATTTTTTCAGAACATATTTCTAAAGGGCTATAAATGCAGTATATTTTACTCAATAATTAGGCTATGCAAGATATATCACATTACTTTCCAAAGTTTAAATTCTGTTAGATTTTCAACTCTCATCCTGTTGCTCACCTGTTCGTGGCCCAAGCCCACCTGTTTCCTTGAAGAAGTCATATGGGTTCAGGAATTTTGCTGGCATCAATACCCCAAATTTTCAGTTCCATGCTCTCTGAGTTACATAATTCTACCAGTCCCCTCTGAGGTCTTGTTGGGGTGTTGTGAACACATGGTGGACAGGTATTGATGCTTATAAAACACAGAACCCCAAACTACTTATCCCTTCCTAGTCCCGAGCAATCCCATTCCCTCAGAGTTGGCAACTTCCCTCTCAGCCATCTCTCCATCTAGACCCTTAAAACCCAAGCATATTTCCATCAGAGATTTTGTCCAGAAAGAGGGATTGCCTTTAAAGAACAGAAATGGCTCCAAGGCAAAGCCTGGCTATGTTCTTGGAATGGAGGAAGGAAGTACACAAAGAGAACAACACACAATAGTATCTTGGCAGATTATCCTCATTACAGGTTGTGTTCTCCAGAAGCACACCCTGAGATGGAGGTTAAGGTACAAAATATTTACTAAGGTTCAACTCATGAAGGGAAGGAGAAGGAACCATGATGGGACAGAAGAAGAAGCTGAACTGACATACAGGTCACACAAAGCCTTGGCTAATCTGGTGAAGAGCTCTGCAGTGAGTATTGCTTATCAGTGCTGAGGCAGAAATGGCTGAACCTGTATAATACCTCTGTCCTGCTCAGTCACCATGATGTCTGCCTTGGGTGAGGCCACTCTTAGCAGCTGAAGCTGACCGTTGAAAGAGCTGGCAGCTGGAGGCTACCTGCTGGGCACACACCCTATAAATGGGCAGCAAGTCTTTCTTTGAAGGAAGTTTTATGTGTTACATTTCCCTATCTACTACAGTCTTGCTGCAGGAAGATGAACAGTTCTGTCCCCTAAATATATAACAAGCTATAATTCTTTTAAGTATATAGTGCTTCATACTTAAAAAGATTTTTTCATATAACGATATACTATTTGGATCCTTACACATAACACAAGTATTATTATCACCATTTTACAGATGAGAATGCAAAACCCAGAGATGGTCATTGGTTTTGTGATAAAATGGCAGAAATGGGCCTCAAATTTAGCTCTGGTCCTGTGGGCTAAATTCTGTCCATTACCTGCTTTTGTAAATAAAGTTTTATCAGAATGCAGGTCAATTGTTCATGTATTATTTTTGGCTGCCTTCTTGCTACAAAGCTAGAGTTGAGTAGTTGTGATAGAGAGTATCTGGCTCACAAAGCCTAAAAATGTTTAATATCTCCTCTTTACTGGGCACTATTGTATTCTTCTACTATCCTATACAGTCCCTTATTTAACTCTAAAACATGAATCAGAAGAGATAGTAAGTAGTCTCAGACATTCCTGGGGACCAGCTGTTTGAGAAATATGGGTCCAAAGTAAATGGACAAGCCTACATTGTGTGAGTGGCTGGGGCTGTGGTTAGCTGGAGAGAACATGTCTGTCTGAAAGGGATTGTTGCTATTCAGCTTTCTTCCATGCAGATCTACAAGCCTAGTCATGCAAGTTTTCTTCTTTTGTAAAACAACAGTGCATTTTAAAAAAACAAATTGTGCTTTAATGTGATGTATAACAGATTTAAGAGTAAACTGGAAACCAAAAAGGACAAGCTATGAGGGCCAATGTTGATGTATCTGTGGGACATTTTCCTCACTTTCATACTATGGAGCTTCTGAAAAGATGGACACAACCAGTTGTATATTAAGGAAATGAAAAAGAATCCAAGAGTTGAGATGTCCCAACTGAACATAACACAAGGTATATAAACAGAATACATATATAGAGAATATATAAACAATAATCATACAGAGCCACAAAGGCAAGAACACTCTGCTATAGTAAATGACCCCCTCTTCTGTCTAATATGTGTTTATTCACCAATGACAATCCTAACATTGCTTTAATTCTCCTGTCTCTTGGATAAGTTATCAAGATACCTAGTCACCAAGTGGCTTCCATTTCCTGACAGCACCCAATCCAGAAATGGCTCCTGCCTCCTTAAACTCTCCTTAGAATCACCTAGCACAAGCCTAAATCCTCATGGTTCCTCTAATATGTATTCTTCCAAGATACAGCAAATTAAATAAACCTTGATTACAGTTGTATTACAGGTAGGTTATGGGTGGTGAGTTTCAATAAAAGATCTGGAAAGGCTTCATGAGTTAGCATTTAAGGTTGGTCTTAAAAATGGGTTATTTAACTAATGAAGATATAAGGAAGAGTTGTGTATAGAGCAGGACATAAGCACAATTAGGTAGCAGAGGACAAATTCATTGGGGGACAACGGACCCCATAGTTTGTCAGAAATTCAGGCTATAAGTTGTGGAGTTATAGAGAAAGCTAGAAAGGTACAGAGGGGTGTCATATTGCAAAAGGCTTTGTCTACCAGGTCAAAGATATTGACAAACCATGAGGAGGCCCTGAAAATTTTTGAAAAGGGAAGTGGGATGCTCAACTATGCATTAGGCCATCAGGATGTCTTTGAGAAAATACACAGTGAAGTACTTTGTAGAGACTGAAATATTATTTGGCCTTCTAGGAAGCAGCAACAAGAGGGGACTTGGCTTAACTAAGAAACTTTCACACAAAAATCCAGCTGCTACTAATAATTGAATATTTTCTCTTTTGATTTGTGTTGTTTTGGTGAGCCCCAGAATAGCAATTTAAAGTGTTTAATTGGTTTTCCTATGTTTAATTTTATTAAGCTGTCCTAGGCTCTTGAGTTGGCAAACTTAGCATTTTTTTAAAGCTGAGTTTGCTTTCTCTAGAAGATTTTCTCCAGTTTATTCAGCTTAACTTCTCATATCTGATGCTGAACACTCACCACCTGCTGGGCATGCAGGGGAAAAAAATGTCTCAGTAATGGTATCTGAGGTTTTCTATTTTGTCTCAGAATATGTGCAGCTCAAAGAAAAACAGTGTGAACAAGTTTCCCTCTGTTGTTGGACAATATGCCCAATAATTAACTTGTGAATGCCTTAGGGTATCACTGTCTCCTACAGTATAAATGATAGAAGAAGAAAGATCAGGAAGGAGCTCAGGAGGACTAGTCAATATCATTGCTCTGCTACTGAGCAGCTGTGTGATCATGTGTGTAATGATTTTGATGATTGACACCCCAACATCCATTCCTTCTCAATGATTACTCCAAATGAATGATTACTCCCAAATCCAGCTGCTGGTCAGAATCACCTCTGCAAATTGCTAATACTTTACATATATTTTTGGTGGGTATAAAGCAGAGCACAAGCACAGACAATGAGGCAGCAAAAGGACAGGATTCATTACAGGACAATGAGCCCCCTAGTTTGTCCTTAATTCAGGCTATAAATAGGTAGAGAAATCTAGAAGGGCATGGGGTAGGGATCATATTGCAAAAGGCTTTGTCTACCAGGTGTGGAGAGCCTCTGGTCTAAACTAACCATTGTTGTGATTATTTAGATAATCATCCTACTGTGTGGTGATTGGGCAATGACATTTAATAGAAAAGAATACCTAATTCTTATTGAGCACTTATGGAATCAGGTAGCCTTTCCTACATTAACAAACCACCCCAAAACTTAGTGGCTTTAATCTACAACTTATCTCATGGTTCCGTGCATTTACTATGAGGTTGTTTAGGTCTGGGCTGGCATGCATGGCTGACTGGTGCTGGGCTCGCATAGGTGTCTATGATCAGCTAGAGGGGTGACTGGTGGCTAGTTGATCTAGGATGGCCTCATTCATGTGTCTAGCTGTTGGCCAGGGCAACAGAAGCAATGTGTCTTTCCTCTCCAGCAGGCAAACCTGGGTTGCTTCATATGACAGCAGTGTTCAAGAGCAACGAGAAAAGGCAAAACTCGATACAGAAGTGCATTTCAAGTTCCTGCTTGTGTCATGCCAGGATAATTTCATTGGCCAAAGTAAGTCACATGGTTGGGCCCAGAGCCATTGTGGAAGGGATCTACCCTAAGGATGTGGATAAAGGGAACTTGAACAAATTGGTAGCTAGCTATGATATTTGCTATGTGCCAGATAATGTTCTAAGCTCCCCTAGACATAATAACTCATTGAATCCTCCAAAAACTCAGTGAGGTAGGCAAAATGTACTCATTCCGTTCTACAGTACATTCCTGTAGAATTGAGGAAGATGAGACATAAATAGGTTAAAATGGTAAGGTAAATGCAGGAAAAGCCAAGAAGTTTTAAAAGCAAGCCTTTTTTGGGAGAGCGCTCCGGGCGAGGTTCTCTGGTCCAGAGAGGAGAGGGGCCAGAGAATTCGTGCCCTAGGATGGGAAGGCGTAGTTTTTATAGGGTTATGTGGGGGTAAGGTATAGAAAGGGGAATATCAGCTGAGCATCCAGATTAGGGTGCTGGCAGATTAAGGCAGTGGTGCCAGAGCTTTAGGATCGGCCCTTGTCCGGATTCCAATGTCAAGCTGGGAAGCCTCCAGGCAGGCCCACACCGACCTAACAAAAAATAACTTGCCCAAGGAATGTTACCCAGCTACTGAGTGGCAGCATTGTTGTTAGAACCCAATCAGTCTGGTTCTAGATTTCATGCTCAGAATCATATTATATGTAGCTGAGGGGTGTAAGGAAAACTATTCCTCACTGTTAAGAAAGAGATATAGGAAGAGACACTCCCATTCTTCTCTGGTCATTATCATGTGTGGATGTGAGGCCTAGTGCTGGAGCAGTCATTTTGGCAGTACCCATTGCTAAAGGAATCGCCAATAGCCAGAGTTCTGGTACCCTGTGGTAAAAACTACCTTGTTTTTTGTTATGTGTGATAATAAAACTCCTTGTTATCCAAATCAGAGTGAGCTAAACTTTCCTGATACTTGCATCTGAAAGCATTTTAATTTTTCAAGGGCTAAGGCACATACCTCTCTGGGCCTTAATTTCTTTGTGTATGAAGTAGAAGTCTTGAATTAGATGATTGCTGAAGTTGTCTCTACTATTAACATTTACCAATTTAATGGCATTGTGGCTAAGGGCAGCAATTTGGTTGATGATTATGGCAGAGAGCCTATACACTAGCAAAAAGCATAAACATCGGCAAATATTTAGCTTTGTTTTTATATTAGTTTTATATTGCCACTGTAACAAATTACTACGAACCTACTGGTTTAAAACAACACATATTTATTACATTCCTGTTCTGTAGTTTGAAAGTTCAACACAGATCTCACTGGGCTAAGATCAAGGCATAAGCAGGGACAGTACTTTTCTCTGGAGCCTCTATGAGAGAATGTTTCCTTGTCTTCCAACTTTAGAGACTGTCAGTATTTTTGTCTTGTGATACACTTCCTCCATTTTCATGGTCAGCAAAGGCAGATTGAATTTTTCTCACATCATGTCTGTCTGATCCTCCTGTCATCATACTTCTCTCTGACCACAGCCCATGAAGGTCTCTGTTTTTAAGGACTCTTTTGATAAGATTGAGTCCACTGGACAATCCAGAAAAATCCATCTCAAAGTCTCTAAGAAACCCTTAATCACATCTTCAAAGTCCTTTTTGCAAAGTAAGGCAACATTCGGTTTCTGGGGATTAGAGCATGGACATCTTTGGGGTTGGGGTGGCCCATTTTCTGTCTACCATAGTTTTCTTGGCAAATATGTTTACTAAGCATTACTAAGCATAGTTTTCTTGGCAAATATGTTTACTAAGCATAAATATATATATATTTATTTATTTAAATCTTGAAAATATCGTATTTTAAAATTCCTAATCATGAAGCTAACAAAATTTTGCAAGCACTGTAAAACACAAATAAACTTATAAAATTATCTATAATCTATTATCCAGAGTTAAGCACAAAAGCATTTCAGTACATGTCCTTTTAAGCATCCATGAATATAACATTTTCAACGAAAGTAGATTCACATTGTACACATATTCACTACCTTCACTTTCCACTTAACCACTAAATTAAGAACTTAAAAAAATGAAGCCTTGATTTTAATGGCTATGTAATATTCCATCATATGGATAGAATTGATATGATTTATTTAATGAATCTTTTATTTTGGGACATTTACACTGCGACTAAACTTTCACTCTTAGCAATCGCAAACATTCTTTGCTCATACATTCATACATAAATAGTTGGTCACATTCTTTAAGGCCAGAATAAATAAGGATTAAAATCTTAAGCTTTAGAGTCAGATTTTTCTAGAAATGAAATTTTACCCCTTTTGAAGGCTCTTACTCTTCAATGTTGGGTATCAGAATCACTTGGAGTGCTAATGAAAATGCCAGTTCCTGGACATGACCTAGATCTATTTTGTCAAACCTTCAGTGATGAAGGTTGAGTTTCTATATTTTTAAATAAGCTCCCACAATCATGATGCACATTTAGTGATCTCTGATGCCACTTCCAACTTTTCCTTTCCCTGAAATTTGTTGATATTTAAATGCAATGATACTTACTTAAATATCATATCCCCTATTATAACCTCCTGGTAGGAGCGAAAGGAAAAGCAAGATGGAAAAGATGTGCATAAACGGCATGGTAGCACTTTTCTGTCTTGCTACCCCAAATTATCAAGTTTGTTGCTTAGAAGCTAATTCTTCATAGCTTATTACCTGTCATCCTGAATCTGAGTGGGTATTTCCTTAATAATTTTTAACAAATTAAAATGCACATATTAAAATGAGGTGTGTGTTGCTTATTATGAATCATGATTAGAAAGGAGCTAAACTTTATTGTGCATTTATTATGTGCTAGGCCCTTCCTAAGTGGTATATAAATCACACACACACACATATTACATATATGTATCATGCATGGCCCTAAAAAGTAGCTATTCTCCCCATTCTGCAGACGAGGAAACAAAGGCATAAGGGGTTAAAAGTTAAACAATTTGCCCAAGGTTTCACAATTTATAATGATGCTGTCTGGATAGAAACACAAGATATGAGTTCAGACTCCATGCTTTAAACCCATTCTTACCAGGTGCCATTATAATTTCACTTCTGTATAAAAATATTGAAAAAAAGTAAGAGGCATGGCATGGTCTCTTGGTGTTAACCACTATATCTACTGACATTTCATTTTATCCTAATAGTAAGGTTCCAAGGTGTTTTTTTATACTGTTTAAGGTTGCTGCACAGCTATTAAGTGCATAGCTAAAACTCAGTCCACATATCCCTGACTCTAAATCTCAAGGTTTTAACCACTGTTTTATTCCAATATTAAAGAATATTTTATTAGATAAAAACATCTTTGTAAAAACTTGGTGTGTTCAACTACCAGAGTAAATATCCTTGTTTCGCTTAACAGCATAGAAAGAATTAGCAAGAGTGGAAGGCAGAGCTGATACCATAAGAAAAAAAAATGGCTAGGAAGTCTGGAGGTGAGTTGAGTTTTACACAGAGACGTTCATGATACTGGTCTCCATGCAGAAGGTCCTCATTCTGAAGATACTGTTGAACTCTGGTTCCTGAATTCAGAGAAGCCACTACCCTAAAACTGGAGTCTGAAGCCCACTACCATCCTCACACTGTGGTTTCTAATATCTCAGTCCACCTAGCTGTCTCACCAAGGCAAACACGCCCTGTGGTCAGTCCTACCTGTGCTATGGAGAACCTGGTTTGCATAATCAAAGCTCTTTAAGTAAAGGTTCAGCCACAGAGATGAAGGAGCCAGATTCTTGGAAATCTGCCATGATCGTGGGGGAGAAATTAGTTCCAGGCACACTTAAAGGGCCTTTACTCTTTTTCTCAAAGGAAATTGCAGTTGAAAAATCAGTCAGGTTATTATAAGGTACCTTATATAGTATATGCAGTATAGAGTATTGTGAGACTCCACTGATTCATGTTTTTGAGCTAAATCATCCACAGAAAGGCACAACATGAGCTGTTGAAAGAATTGAAGAAATGTGTTTTCAAAACAGAGCACTTTATATAAGTTAAAATAAAGGTAAAATGGAATTGAAGCAATAGGAGATGTATGTTTGTCATGAAGTTAATAATTACCACAAAGTGTGTTGGAGTTTCTATGTTAGTGGAGACTTTAAATAAGAACCTAAAGATATCAGAGCAGAAACAGAGCTCTGGGGACACCTAGAGGTGGTTCTTCAAAACTTGTGACTTTCATTCAATTTTCTTATAACTTTTTGAACAATATGTAACTCTTCCACTCGAACCTAAGTTTTCCTGGAAATTCAGGTTCTCATATAGGTAAAAATTTCCCTCACTACTAAATAGTAGAGTTTGGAGTGTTGGAAGGGTTTTTACAAAATCAGACAAAAAATGCCCAGTGGCTACTTGTGGCGTAATGGTCTTAGAATAGGCCATCTCTGGGAGACAAAAAGCCTCTGTGGGTAAATAGGTTTGTGTGATTTGTCCCAAAATGAACAATTCAGAATTTCCCCACAAGGATCAGAACTCTGGAAACTACTTCACCCTGTTTTGTCAAAAGATGAAATATTCTATCAATCACTGTTAAAGCCATTTTTTTTTTCAACAGAAATGTCATATTGGGTAAGGAGTTCAGGCCTAAAATTTCACAGACCATTTCATAACACAAAAGTAAATTTTATGACAATTACTGGAAAGATTGGCATTGCTTTTGATGAAAATCAAGTGATTTGATGTCTATTTTCAAAATTTAATATTTAATCTTTCCAAAGTAAAAAATATATATTATTCTTAATCTTGCAATTGATACCATAGGAAAGTAATCTAATGAAAAGAACATTGGGTTCTGGGCCAGTTTCTACAACAGCATATTTGTGGAGTTGTTACTTGATATGGTGGCTTTAAACTGTGTCACTTTATCTGAGCTGGAAATGCTTTTTTCAATAATTTCTTTCCCCAGGTTAGGGTTGGCCACAAGATAAATTTTCATGATATTTAGAAGGTAAAAGTGAAGCAGCAGCCTTTATGCTCTGAAGGACAGCGCAGGGCCCACATACTGCTGAAGCTCACACACATCACTACCTATCTGTGGCTCCTCTTGTTCTTGTCTCTGGCTCATCTGCCAGTAGCCACCAACACTCAGTCCCTCTGCTCCTGACACTCCTTACCCTTTGGTTTCTCCAAGTCTTGGACTAGGTACCTGTGCAGCTCAATGGCAAAGAGCACTGTCTCCTTTTTCAGGTCACCTGTATCATCAAGGTTGAAGGCAGTGGGAAGACAAAAGTGGGCACCAGTTTGTCCTGGTATATTTCAGTTTGTTTTTGAAGGTTCCAGTTTGTGCTTGTGCTCCTTCACATCAGGCCCAGCTTTGCTTCCTGACTGCTGGTTTCTGCTGATTAACGTGACTTCCAACACACCACAGACATGAAAGCAACAATCTTGAATAGACTCCTCTAACAGCTTTCACAATTGCCCAAGGTCCAATCCATATCGTAAATCCCTCATTCCATTTCACTCAAAAGGGTTCTGCTTCTCTGATCAAGTCCTAACTGATACAATTGATGTTACAGGGGCCTCCTCAATTACTTGGTCTGTAAAACAAAACAAGGGTATTAGAAAATATCTTAGTTTTCTGTCTCTATTAGATACCATAAATTTTAGTTCCTGTTAAGTGTTCCTCTGATAGGTGTGACAAAGCTGGAAGTCCTTCAAAACTCTATTAAAATGTTATTGAATTCATAATCATTACTGTTATTCATTGAGGATGATTATTCATTAAATAAACAGTCACTGTTCTCACTATAGTAATAGCTAACATTTATTGAGTACTTATGTGACAGACACTGTGCTTTATTGACATGCGCTAATCTCACTTAATCTTAACATAACTCTACAAGGTGGGTAATGCTACATTTCATAGATGAGAAAAATGAGGCTTAGACGACAGAAGTCAGATGGTCAGTAAGTGGCAGAGCTTAGATTCTAATTCAAGAAGCAAAATACAGAACCCATATTCTTGTGCTATTCATGGATAATTATTTGCCTGAAACTACAGTCCATCTTCAAGAAACTTACCATATAGTGGAAATTACAGTCAAGTAAATTATTGTAAATCAGTAATGTAATTCCACCATATCTGAGTGCATAGCAAGACATACAAATCAAACATTGAGACCTAAAGAAGTTAATGTTGGAACTGAACTATGAAAGACAAAGTTGGAATTACTTAGAAGAAAAGGGAAGAAAGGATATTCCAGGCAGATAAAACTGCACGAATAAAGTCTTGGAGAAATGAAGCAGTTTATTATGTTATTTCAGAATGATCAGAGAGAGACATATGAGGGTGAAAGGAGAGAAGAGGAGAGGCAAAATCAGAGAGGGAAAAAGGGTCCTAATTCTTGTGTGCTAATCTATGAAGTTTGAACATTGTCATAATTCTAAAGGACTAAGAGATTTGGGGAAGAACAGTCAGGTTTGCATTTTACAAACCTTAGGACCTCTGGCAGCAGCTTAGAGGATGGTTTGAATTTGAGGGAGATGAGATGCAAAGGAAACAGCAAACTGGGGGCAAAGAATAGGAAATGGGGGCTGTTCTAAAGGCAATATCAGCCTGGACATGATGAATTGTACCAGTCTTGTCCTTTCTTGGCAGCTTGATCTTGGACTAGATGTGGCTTGTAGCTGCTGGCTGAGCCTTCCTTGTTGTCTTTGGACCCATAACTGGAAAGTTGTAGGCATCTCTTGAGATTCTTCAAAAACATTGTCAATGTCAAAACTGGTATGAGACACAATTACCTTCAATTTGGAGAACCGCTTGGTGCACTGGCAGGTGACCATGATCATTTTCATTTCAAGCTTTCTCATAAGACATTAAGGATCTTAACTATCAAGAATCAATCCTTATAATAAGAAGGCCAAATAGTGTAGTGGAAAAATATTGTGGGCAGGTAGGCAAGGTTCTCATTCTTGAGTCCACCATTCGCTAGGGAGTGATGTTGGTCAAGATATTTAACCTCACTAAATCTCAACTTCCTAATCTGTAGGGAGCTTAATAAATCATATCTTGCAGCATTATTGAAAGGATTAACTCATCTACAACATATAAATATTGAGTTTGTTATCTCATACATAAGAAGCCACCAATAAATGTTAGTCCTCTTCCAGCTTACCTTCCCTTTCTTCCCATTTCTATGGCTCCATCCATATATGGCAAATGATAGGTATATGTCAATATCATGCAACCATATGCTAGAAGGAACCTAACTTTATTGATATTAAGTGCCAAATGTGTAATGATGGTGCTAAATATTTCACATTTATTGTTTCAATTTTTAGAAAGACTTGCAGTTGCTATGATTTTCATAGAAATAAGAAAATACATTTCATATCACCTGAATAAAATCCCCATGCTTAGTCACATAAACACTGAAATAGATTGGTAATTCGAAGGTTAAAATCTCAAAATAATATACTAAACATATATAGTCTATATTTAATTATAGGAATCATATTTTATCTTTTTGCCTTTACATATTCCTATTATGTTAAAAGTAGGAACTGATTTTATAAAGTTATATTAAAAATATTCTCTTATTCTGCCCTTGACGTAGCAAATCCATAAAGCTTCTGACCATATTGATGGTCTCCAAGCTCCTTGGGACTAAAATTGACAGCTAAACTCTGCTCAAGGGAGTTTAATGGAGAGATTAATGTTACTTTGCATTTTTCCCAATCACAGCATTTCTATTAGACTCATAATAATTGACCCTCGTGTGTGGATCCTCCACTTGGGAATCACTAAAGAATTAGTAGCTCATAAAATGGCACCTGCTCAATTGTCCCTTAACACGAGTGTGATAAAAATTGTCCAGATTCATAAATGTGATAGAAATGCTGCCATAATGATGACAATGGATCTCCTTAGGTCTGTGGTATTTTATGTTTCCCTATGAGGTTCTTTTCATCTTCCTTCATTTCTTTAACTGAAAATATTTCAAAAGTTTGATGGAAAAGCCATAAAATGAAGCCATTTAGTGCTAAGTCAGTCTTCCCTCTTAATCTACTCTATGGTGATCAGGCATTTTAATTAGTGCAAACTTCTTTTGTCCAAGAGTAATTTTAATAAGTGTTTGGCCATCTTGTTCAATACGGCTTTAAGCTTGCATATTTTTATACTAAATATTACTTTCATCCTTAACTGAAATCTGGTTGATTTTCAAATGAGACCAGGAATACTCGGGGCCATTTTGCTAAGTTTCTCAAGAGTTTAGGTTCTTGAGAGCTAGCATTGTGGTAGAGGGAGTTGCTTGTGTTCAGAATACAATTAGTCACATAGCAAGTCCCAAAAAACATTGGTATCGACGGTTTGTCTTTTTTAGGTGGGTGCTTTTACTTTACTTCACAATTTTTCTTCTAATTACAGCAATAAGGAGACAGGTCAGAAGACATGTGCACCAAAAGATGTGGACACCAAAAGAATGGACAACAATGTACATAGCAGCACTATTATTGTAATAGCCTGCCACTGGAAACTATCCAATTGCTCATCAACAGTAAAATGGATAAATATATCACTGTATATTCATACAATGGAATACTCTAAAATAGTGAGAATGAATAAATTGTAACTATTCACGAGTCCAAGATAATTATCACCAACAAAATGATGAGCAAATGAAGTCTAATACAAAAAAAGTATACAATAATTTTTTTTATTTTTACAAATTTAAAAATTCAGAGAAACTAATTTATGGTGTTTGAAGTCAGGACAGTGGTTATACCAGGAATGGATATTGTGATTAAATGGGCACAAGTTAGTCTTCTGGGTAACATTCTGTATCTTGATATGAGAGCTGGTTACATAGGTATGTTCATTTTTATGGAAATTCACTGAGATATACACTTATACTTTGTGTACTCTAAATATAAATATTTTTTTCAATATAAGTTAAAATCAACAGTACAGAAGTTGCTTATCCATTGGTTCAGTTGTTTCTTGTTCATGTTGTATATGAAAAAGCATAAGAAATTTCCAGCTGAGAATAATGACCAATGAATATGGAAGTAGTTTAGGTTTACATTTTGATACCAGAAAACTCATCAACAAGATTATAAAAGTGATTTAGTGATAAAAGCGAAAATACCCCTGGTTCAATAAACCAACAATTATACACGAATTGCCAAATTTATACTGCCAATTAGGTACCTCCCATGGTTCTATGGCAGCAACCAAGCATGTTAGGAAGGCATAAACTCTTGTCAGCTGGGCAGGGACCTTTGCAAATATTCCTTGAAAGAGGGGTCTGCCATCTGGATAGGAGGTTTATAACCTCATCACTCATTGTGTGAATGTCTATTAAAAGAAAACATGAACATGAGACAATGAGGAAGAATAAATGTGAGCATTCTGTACTCGCCTAGCCAGAGTGTGCACTTCTCCATCAAGTCTGGACATGGCAACCCTCCTCAGACCATCAGGTAAAAGCCTTAATGAATAGCCAAGAATACTTTATCCAGCAAAGCTATCATTCAGAGTTGAAGGACATTTAAAGAGATTCGTAGACAAAAATATTCTAAAGGAATTTATCAACACCAAGCCAGTATTACAGGAAATGTTAGAGGAACTTCTTTAAGAAGAAAAAACATGTATCAAAAACAGGAATAAAGAATGGTAACAACTACATTCCTATCAACAAGTAACTTAAATAGAAAAGAATTAAGTGTTCCAACCAAAAGAGAGAGTGGCTGAATGGATAAGAAACAAAAACTCCTACTTATGTGGCCTACAAGAGACTCACAAATTAAAAAACACACGCAGACTAAAAGAAAGGGGATGGAAAAAGATACTGCCTTGACGGACCTAGAGGGATTGCACCGGTGATGTGAAATGGGTCAGATAGAGAAAGACAAATATCGCTTGATTTCATGTACTTGTGGAATCTAAAAAACAAAATCAACAACAACAAAAGCAGAAATAAACACATAGATACAGAGAATATTTTGAGGGATATTAGATGAGAGGAGGGTTAGAGGGAAAAAAGAAGGCAAAGGGATTGAGAGATGCAAGTGGATGGCTAAAGAGTAGGCATGGAGATGTAGAGTAATAGTATGGAGAATATGGTTAATAATGTTGGAATGAATATGTGAGGGGAGAGATACTAGATTTAGTGGAGTAATCACTTTGTGAGTTATGTGGATCTCTGATCACTATGCTATACAAATGAAACTGGTATATTATTGTAAGCCAACTGTAAGCAGAAAAAAACTCATTGAATTGTACAATGTAAATACAAGCAACTAATTGTCTATATATTTCAATAAAGACAAAAAAAAAACAGTCTTAATGAAGTTAAGTCCCTATGCATAACACACAAAGAAAGAGAGGGGTAGAGTTTGCTGCTCGAAGCGTCAGTGTCATATAAACTAGGATAATTATCAATCCATTCTTAAATAATCTGTTAGAGGATTTTTTTTTTGCTATGTGGATTTAAAATAAAATACTTTAAACTGTCTCTTAATTTAAGAATTAAATTTGAATTGTAGGGTTCGCTTGAAAGCTAGAATTGTACCTGTAGCACCAAAGAAGAGAAAGAAAAAAACAATTCAAGATCTTGATCTTACCAAAAAGTGTCCTCTAATTATTGACAAACATTTCCCATTGCAGAATCCAGTGGTGAAATGAAGCTCTGCATAAAATACATTGCTCTCTGCGAGTGAGGCACTTCATTGGTATTCACACCTTTTACTTGCATTGAGCTTACTGTCCTATGATTATTCCTGGTGCACGAATGGTTTTTATGATAGTTGACCCTTGAACAACACGGGGGTTGAAGGCAGCAACACCCACTCGGTCAGAATGTGCTAGTAATTTTGGACTTCCCTAAAAGTTAATTGCTGTTGTCCTTTTGCATCCACAGATTGAACCAACTGAAGACTGCAAACAGTATTTCCATCTGCAGTCGGACACTGTTTTCAATCCACAGTGGGTTCAATCCATGGATGCAAAACCTGCGGCTAGAAAGGGCAAGCACATTTATTGAAAGAAAAAGATCTGTGTATAAGTGGACCTGCATAGTTCACACCTGTGTTGTTCACGGGTTGACTGTATATGGCATTGCCCAAGTTGATCACAGCTCTTTGTTGAGACAGCTGACACAAACTCCCAAGTGGTCATTCCCTGAGTGATATTTTTCAATAAATTTCTTCTGTTGTTTCTAGAAATTTTAATGCTTCAAGGAGAATTTGTATGCTTTCATCCTAGGTGTGCTCAACAGACAGTGAAGGCTGTTATGGAAAACATCGTAGTAAGTTGTACACTGTAATCTTCAAATACATTACTTATGAGTTTAAACAGACATGTAAAACAAAAATTTCCACTGCCATCTTCTTCAATGAAACTATTAATGACACAATGGTAATCACTTTAAAATAAGGTGCAAGCAATCTATAATGTACCTAGTCAGCAAAGCATGCGGCAGGTGGTTGAAGACATTTATCTTGACAAAAAGTTCCAAGCTCTGTATTTTCTTACTACTTTCAAATACTTTGTTTTTTTTTTATTGTTATCATATTTTTATTCCCTAAAAGACGAGTTTTCCCCTCTGGTTTTACTGAAAATTAATAGACAATTTATTGTTCGTATTTACATTGTACAATTCAAGGAGTTTTTTTTTTCAATTATAGTTGGCATACAATAATATATTAGTTTCAGTTGTACAGCTTAGTTATTAGAGATATATATATATATAACTCACAAAGTGGTCAGCCTACTAAATCTAGTACCCCTCTTCTCCCCTAACATATTTATTACATGATTATTAACCATCTTCCCCATGCTACACTCCATGTCTGTTGTGCAACTATCCATTTATACCTCTTAATCCATTTGCCTTTTTTTGTCCCCTCACCCCAACGCTCTTCCCATCTAGTATCCCTCAAAATATTCTCTGTATCTATACGTTTATTTCTGCTTTTTTTGTTGCTATTGTTTGCTTTGTTCTTCAGATTTTTCTGACTTTATTGAAATATAATGGACAATTAGTTGCTCATATTTACATTATACAATTCAATGAGTTTTTTCAATTATAGTTGGCATGCAATGACATATTAGTTTCAGTTGTACAGTATAGTGATTAGAGATATAAATAACTCACAAAGTGATCACCCTACTAAATCTAGTACCTCTATTTCTTCTTACTTATTTATGACAACATTATTAACTATTTTCTTATGCTATACTTTATACCTCCGTGTCTATTTTATGACTATCTATTTGTACTTGTAAATCCCATTGCCCTTGTTCCCCATGTACACAAACCCCCTCCCATCAAGTATCCCTCAAAATATTTTCTGTATCTATACGTTTATTTCTGCTTTTGTTGTTGCTGTTGTTCTCTAGATTCTACGTGTACATGAAATCATGCAACATTTGCATTTCTCTGACCCATTTCACGCAGTGCAATACCCTCTAGGTCCATCAAGGTGATATCTTTTTTCATCCCCTTCCTTTTAGTCTCTGTGTGTGTCTTTTAATCCAAAGTGAGTCTCTCATAGGCAGCATTTAGGGGTCTTGTTTTCTTATCCATTCAGCCACTCTATCTTTTGGTTGGAGCACTTAATTCTTTTCCATTTGAGGTACTTGTTGATAGGAATGTGGTCACTACCATTCTTCATTCCTGCTTTTGATACATGTTTTTCTTCTTAAAGAAGTCCCTCCAAATTTTCCTGTAATACTAGCTTGGTGTTGATAAATTCCTTTAGCTTATTTTTGTCTGGAAATCTCTTTATCTGTCCTTCGACTCTAATGATATATTTGCTGGATAAAGTATTCTTGGTTATAGATCCTGGGTTTTCATCATGTTGAATATTTTGTGCCAAGCCCTTCTGCCCTGCATAGTTTCCTTTGAGAAAACAGCTGCCAGTGTTATGGGTGCTCCCTTGTAGGTAACTCACTTCTTTTCTCTTACTGCTTTTAAGATTCTCTCTTTGTATTTCAGCTTTGGCATTTTATTATGATGTGTCTTGGTGTGGGCTTCTTTGGGTTCAACTTTCTTGGACTCTGAGCTTCCTGGGGTTGTATGTCTATTTCCTTCACCAGGTGAGGCAAGTTTTCCATCATTATTTCTTCAAACAGCTCTTCAACTTCTTGTTTTCCTTTAGGTACCCCTATGACACGAATATTTTTACATTTAATAGTGTCCCATAGGCTTCTTAAATTATTGTGATATTCTTGGCTTCCTTTTTCTTGCCATTCTGATTGAGTGTCCTTGGCTTCCCCATCCTCTACAGAGGTGATTCAATCCTCTTCTTCATCCGTTCTGTTGATTTCCTCTACTATACTCTTCATCTCACATAGTGTGTAGTTCATTTCTGACTGATTCCCTTTTATAATTTCCATTTCCACTGTTATGTTTTCTTATCTCTTTGTTAAAGTTGTCACTGAGTTCATCTACTCTTCCCCTAAGTTCATTGAGCTTTTTTATAACCAGTGTTTTCAACTCTGCATCTCTTAGATTGCTTGACTCTGTTATTCCTGATCTCTGTTCTGTTTCTCTATGATTTCTACTTGTTTGTTTTCCCATTTTAGCTACCTTTCTGTGTCTGTTTCTATGTACTAATGAAAGCTCCCAAGTCTCCCGGTCTTATTTGTGTGGATTGGTATAGTAGGTGTCCAGTGGTACAATTCTGAGAGGGGTTCAACTGCAGCCAAGTTTAGCCTCAGCCTGTGCCCCTCCGGGGCCACCTGGTAAGAATCAGCAAACAATCCACATATGGCTGCCACCTATGCTGTGCTTATAGTTGCCTCAAGAGGCCACACCAGAAACTGAAGCCAGCTGCCACCAGTGTAGGTTTTAGAGCTGGCTCAGCAAGGAACACTGGACTCACATAGGACACACCTGGATGTGGCTGGCTTAGGTGGGGCCATGAGTTGGAGGAGGTAGAGTTACAAGGAATCCTCTCGGCAGTCTGACCTCTGTTATCCAGTTTGATGACATCTCCGCTATGGTGGCACTGAGTTTGCACACTAGAAGGGGGAAGGGCACAACAGAGGAACTATGGATACTGCTGGCACTTTACAGAATGAGTCTCACCTCGGCCCTCACTCCAACAACTCAGTGTCCCCCTATAATTCCCTGGTGCCCCTGAGCAGTCCAACTGGCACTGGTGCTCAGAGCAAGCAGGTCTATCACCTCGAAAATCAGCTCACAAATGTGGCCCCTTTAAGAGGTGTCTGCAGCTGCTGCTGCCACAGCCTCCATCCAGCTCAGCTGCTTGGAACTGGGGAGCCTCGCATCTTCACCCCCTCTTCTACCGTTGCAGGGTGATTTCTTATTTCTCTCCCTACTCGTAAGGTTTCTGTTCATATATATCCCAGGTGACTTTGCTTGCTGTTTGCTCCATGTTTCTGTCACAACTTTGATTTGGTCACAAGAGCGATAAACAAAGCCTCTATTATCTACACCATTTTTCCCGATCTCCCCTCAAAAGACAACTTTTTACTGTGCTTGACATGTGGTGAAATTTCATTAAGTAATTGGTGAATGAATGAGTGGATGAATGAATTGCTAAATAGATCAAAAAGGATACAAAGATGAATGGATGGATGAGAGGATTAATTGGAGAACTACCTATGCACTGATAATTAAGTTCTTTCTGCAGGATTAAGTTTGTCTTATACTATCTTATAAGCATGCTTTTGTAATTTAGAGTAATGAAGAAAGTCTGGAAGTTAAAACACTTTGACCAATATCACCCCATTTCGTCCTTCCCCAAGCCTTAGCAAAAACCATTCTAGTCTCTGTTTCTATGAATTTGACTATTTTAGATTTTACACATAAACGAGATCATGCAGTATTTGTCTTCCTGCTTCCAACTTATTTCACTTAGCATAATGTCCTCTAGGTTAACTCATGTCGTTGCAAAATGGCAGTATTTCCTTCTTTGTAAAGGCTTAATAGTATTCCATTATATATATGCTTTTTCTTTATTCATCCACTGATGTACATTTAGATTATTTCTATTTCATGACTATCGGGAATAGTGCTGCAGTGAACATGGAAATGCAGATATTTATTTGATACATTGATTTCAATTCCTTAGACCTATTTTAAATTTTTTGAGGATCCTCCATACTGTTTTACATAACAGTTACAGTGTTTTATATTCCTGCCCATACTGTACAACAGTTCCAATTTCTCCATATCTTTGCCAATACTTGTTATTTCTTGTTTTTTTTTTTTCTTTATAAAGCCATCTTAACAGGTGTGAAGTGATATCTCGTGGTCATGTTGATTTGAAGTTCCCTGATGATTAAGCATATTTTCATATGCCTGTTGGCCATATGTATGTGTTTTTGGAGGAATAATTATTTGAGGTCCAAAACTTCTTCAAACTATATGACTTTAGTTATGTTATCTGTAACACTTCTTCTTTTCAGAAAAAGGGAAAAGGGATCTTGATGTATCTGCTTGGTATTGATTAGAACAACCTTGAATAAGTAGGCCAACCACATCATTACTTATCTAAAAAATAAGACAAACTAATTTCAAAACAAACTTTAGTTTTTAGAAGGGACACATACTTGCTGGTGCATACCTTCTCTGGCAACTAACATTGTTTATTTACTACATCGTCTCAGGATGGTTGAAACTAAGTATAGGTTAGCAAGGCTAGTGTGCGAGGATTTTGAAAACCAGCATTAATACATTAGAGTTCAATTTACTTCATCAAAATCAGCATTTCTTTTTTATTTCTGTGTTTAACTCAGTAGGATTGATTTTTATTTTATAAAAGTGGGGGTTGTATTATTGGTTTGGGGAACTGCTGTCACAAAGTTAGTTAAGAAAGATTTTGCAGTTGATGTTTTGCCTACAGATAAACAAGTTCATCTTTTGAAATGTCGCATCTAATTGCTTTAGATTTTTTTCTGTTTCCTTTGCTGCTTCATAAACATCTTTGCAGTTCTAAGGAAAATCAATTACAATAGGCCTCTAAGGTTTTCTGTTTTTGCTTTCACTCGGGAAAAGTTGATTATTTAAGATTTTAGAAAGCAGGTTTAATATTGATCTTCAAACCGTAATATAGTTATTTGTATTGATAAAAAAGTAAATGCAAAACAATTATAAGAACCATAAAATACTTTCACCATGGGCATTTTTTATGAAGACATGAAGATCCAAGTGTATGATACATTTATTTGAACGATAATTATTACTAGGGATGCTTAGTTCCACTGTATAATGCTTTCATTGTAAAATTCAATCCTTCCATGACCATCATTTAACTTCAATATGATAATTAGATTGAGCAATAAATGATATGTAATAAGATAAGAAAGATGTTGGCTACCATTAATGAGCAAACCAGAATAAATGACTGACTACAATTAGACAAAAGCTTGGTGAATAAAAGTAGTCATGTTTGATTCTGTTTTAAAAAATTATTCAGTCTTTAAAGCAATTTGCAGGAAATGCACAGTCAGAGAACTTAGGTATTACATTGATTCTCAACACACCCTGTTTGGTCTAAGAGCTAGAAAGAATTCCTCAGCACAATGTTTATATCTCTTGGGCCTTGATCAGTAAATTGATGATGTAGGAAGTCATTTCATATTGTTTTCTTTGAGATGGACTGCCAAATCACAATTTCAAGCAATGTTTTTTTTCCTGCCAGTTGAAAAACTAGGGTTTTTTTGCTCTGATTGTAGTTTGTTTTTGTTTTGTTATGAATTCCATTCTGCTGCTGTTCACTCACTATTAGTCTATGATGGGTATTATTATACAGTTGCTATGTGTGCACACATTTTCAGCAAGAAACAACTCATAGCACCTGACAAAGCAGTTCTATTTAGGTGCCATTTGTTTTTTGTGTATGTTTGCAGAACAGGAGAAAATTAATCAATAAAAGAGACTCAGAAGAAGGTTGGGTAGTGTTTAATTTTTAGTACAAATACTTTGTTTAATCATATTTACACTAAAAATGAGGAATTGCCATATGAAGATATAGCTCTTATAACAGACTTCAACTTTGTGGTTATGGAAATGTGTTTATGTATATATGCATATATTTTTGAGGTAATATATTCCAATTACCACAATCCAATTCCCATATTACTATAAGTACACAAGTCATATGTACTTATAGTAACTAAATTAACTGTTTCCTCATTACTTCCACTTGTAAAGCTATTTATTGGCTGAATGATTAAATTGATAATAAAACAAAGAAAAGTAACCAGTGAGTCCATTCATTTAATAGTTAGATGGATTTTCATAAAGATATTTCTTGTGTACCTGCTATATGCCAGGTACTTTATTAGACGCAAACATGCTATAGCTTAGGAAATTTTGTTCCATCAATTAATAATTACAATTGAGTGGGTAACTAGTAGAAAACACTATACAAATCAAATGGAAGATACGATAGGAAAAAACCTGTTTTCCTCCCCTAAATAAATTGAAAAAGAAAATAGAAATTGCATGTATGTATATATAACTTAAAGGACAATATAAGCTCAGTGTACTAAAAATACAGTGTTGTAAAATAGGGAGCCAAAGAAGCTCAAATGAGATTGGGTGAACCAGAAGGAGGTCAAAAAGAAAGGATTTTGTGATGAATTATTAGAGCAAGCATTCTGAGTAGTCTGGCGTATGCCCAGTTTACAGCTGGAAAGAGACTCATGAGCAGGAACTGGTGCCCTTAAAAACCTTTATCTTCTTGAAGGCAGAAAAGTTTCCACAAGAATCTTGGGTATTTTTCAGTATCTCACAGTGTGCTGTGACTCATCTATTTGAGTAGCCAGAACTGTGATTTGATCTTTAAGATGCAGTTTTCCCCCTTTAAAAGTGGACCTGCGTATTTTTCATTCTCTTGAGGTCACCACATTAGAGAAGCTGTGATGTAAATGTGAGGATACATAAAAGGTCTTAGTTTCAACCATCCTGAGATGATGTTAGTGACCAAAGTTACAGTGGCTTTGCTGGGGAAGGGGTCATTTGAAAAGGAGAGTAATGAATCTCACTTAGATGCAATACATTATCTTATATGCTTGAAAAAGAATAGATTGGTTTTTCCATTAATGAGAAGATGAGTTATAGTATGTAAGTAGAGGAAAGATTTTCTCATAGGGTTCCAAATTGTACGTGTAACCCAAAAGGGGGAATTATGAAGGATAAGTGGGGAAAGGCCAGAAAATATCCATTGCCAATAATTTGCATAATGCAACTACAGTGAAGGCTTGGTCTTCATATATTGGGAGTAGCAAGGTGTATTGATACAACCAAGGGCCATGTAAATATTTAAAATGGACTTTTCCAGACTAATGAAAATTTGAGTTAATAAATATTATGATGGGTGTATAATTTTCATGTTTGTAAAACCAGTGTTCTCCTTCCTCTTATAAGCCTCAGTTCAACAATTTAGTTCATCCCATTCTAATTCAGTGTGCTTAAAGTGATTACCTTTTATGACCTAGGAAGTATGCTAAGCTTTGGAAATTCACACAGGAGTTCACTGCAAGAGGCATACATATACATAAATAAATGTAAAGCAATGGGTTTTTCAGTAGAAGTATTTCAGTAGAAGAGCACTGAAAACTGAATCATGAATTCCAAATCTTAATTCCACTTTTTCCATGTGTATTTAGACCCTGAATGGATCACTTTTCTAGAATTCAGTTTTTTTTATCTGCAAGAATATATATCTGCTACTTTTATTGTATAGAATTACAAAATATGACACAAGCTAATATATTTGAAACATTTAAAAAAATTTTAAACCAGTATAAAAATGTAAGTTTTTTAAAGTTTACTTTTGTTCTTATTTTTGCCTTTAGACTTTTCCATTTAGACATACATCTGGTTAAAAATATTCTATCTTTGGAGGATACATTTTATTTATGGTTTATGAGGAATCAACTTCTCATAGAAAGATGTATTAATTAACACAAGTATAGAATTAATTCCAAATAATCAAGCTTCTTATTAGTAGCAAGTCATTCTATATTTGGTGTGGTTTTAAAATGTTATACTGAAAAAAAGTTGTCTTTTTCTTTATTGCTTTTATTTCAGTTGTACACATCATTTCAGACTTTTAAACTGTTTACCAGAAAAACTCTGATTTTATCATTTTAATGAAGTAGAAAAGTCAAGTGGCCTTGATTTATCAGTTTCTGCCAAGTGTCTCTGCAAGGTGAATTTGCAAAAACATTACTAGTTTTGACTCTATATAATGTATTATTTTTAATAGACATTACCATTCTATAGAATAATTTTATGCTTTTATGATTTCCTGTGATTCCCTGAAAATGAAAATAAGTTTTCCACGTTTTTGCAGGCAGAAAGTTCTTTTAATTCCTTGGATTTATGCAAGATACCACTTAAAGGATAGTTTGTAAGTTACATTTTTTACCTAATAATTTTCAAGTTTGTCATTTTCATATCTAAAATGGATTAAGATTATAGTCATTTCTCAAATATGTAGAAGTTAAAGTATGAGGAACTTAAAATTGCTGACTTGAAACACAGTAGTGGGAAAAGAATCATACCTTTTGAAAAAGCAATTTGTCATGGTTATCAATGCCCCTAATTGCCAAATTGGATCACTGATGTATGTGATGAATCACATAGGTAATTTAATTTTTGCCTCTTTACCTTTGAAAGGTGTAGGCAAATCTCTATCACCATAATTATTAACAAAGATTATGTACAAAGCCCTTTGCTAGGTACAACTGTCTTTGACCAGCACTGAGAAAGTTATAGTTACTTTATTTGGGATAAGCAAAGGATTTTGTCTACCAAAAAAAAAAAAACCTTTTTAAACAGAAAAGATCAGTTCTTTCAGAATCTACTTTGACTTACATAAAATTACTCATCAGACAGCAGATTCGACCAACCCTGGCTTAAATAAGATATTTCCCAGGAATAACCCCTCACCCTTTTGAAAAAATTTCAATGCTAGATTGGTCTCTTTTTTGTTACTATCAGTTAGGTCGAGAGAGTATTGGAATGCACTTAATGCTTCTCTGTAATTAAGAACTACCTTCTGCTACAAATACAGAAAATCAGCATGTAGGAGAGAAGACTGAAGTTAAAATAACAGAAAGCAAATGAAAATATTATTCCCTTAATATTTGTGAAGGAAAGACTACTAGCTTAATTCAATGAATATTGTTAGGTATGTACAAGTCAAGATTTTGAGACAAATGGAAGGACTTTGTGCTCATATCCCATGATTCAGGCAGCATTAGCATTTAGCAAAGCATGCACAGGTTCTGCCCCTACTGTTGACTCACCCAACAAAGATTTTTCCAAGTCTCTACTCTCTTCCTCAACATCAAATACACACACATACACCTCGGCCAATAACGGATATCCTCTCTCTCTTTCTCTCTCTCTCTCTCTCACTCTCTCTCTCTCTCTTTCTTCTCCCATCCTCTCTCTTCTAAACTGTTTCCATAGAGGAAATCCTGTTACCATGACCTCAAGGGAAGTTATGAAAGATGCAAAAAATGTTACAATAAGCAGAATTATAGGTGGGAAGAAGAGGAAAGTTTATGCAAAATTTCCTTTGATGGCTGTGGGTTTATGGACTAATTATGGGGAAATGAGCTTTGAATTTTTAAAAGCATTCCTTGGGAATGTCACTTTTTCTTTGTCAATCACTGTCTGTTGATAGGTTTCATTCATTCTAGAAAGCACTGTGATTTCAACAGATTTCTTCCTTTTTAAAAATTTTTAATTGTACTTCATTCTCCACATGGGTATGTTTAGAATTTTTTAAAAAAGCACCGATTTTTTTCTTGCCTTATACATTTGATACTTATACAGATCTCTTATTGATGAGAGGGTAGGAGTTTAATTCACGACCAGTTTCTTTATTTTGTAGCAGAAGATCACTATATAAATCCATACATCATGGACCACTGTTGCCATATTAGAAGTACTTATGGCATGGGGTGGGGGATCTCATTCTGGTAATGAGGAGTAGTTCCTATGAAACCAACCTTTCCACACACACTCACACACAAAATACTAGAAACTCTGGGTGTGGGTCCCAGGTCTGGCTGTGATCCAGGCTTGCGGTTAGGGGTAGGACTCCGGATTTAGAATGTTATATTAATGTAGTATGGCACCTGCGCCTAACTTATGCAAGTATGATTCAACTTATTGTATCATGCATGTGTGGCAGAATAACACTATTGTTCTCTGACATATATAAAGCCCATGCAGTCCCCTAGCATAGAAGAGCACACCCTCCACAATAAAGTTGGTGCTTGTCATTTCATTCTCCTGTTGGTTCCTTGTCATTCTTTCCACTGGGCATCTCACCACTGAAACCTTCCCTTCTTGATCAGCTCGGTGCTGACACTAGGTAAAATGTAAAAAAAAAACAAACCTAAATGAAGCCAGTGGAGAGTAAAATCAGACAAATATTAAAGGAAAGTCTACACTCAGAACTAGAAATGAAGTGAGGTAAGTTTTATAGCTTTTTGCTGAGGACAAGTTATAGTCAGTATCAGGTAAGGTGGCTAAACTTGAATAGAAAACATGCAGTCATAATAGATTGAGAAAAGAGAGAGCAGAGGGTAGGTGAATACAGCAGCTGAAAATTAAGGCAAAAATATCAGAAAGGAGAGTTTCAATAATGATAACTCCAAACTCTGCATATAAACTCTGCTCAAATTTCTGGATGAACCCTGAACTACGCATGTGCAAGACAAAGTCCAAGCAACCAGCTAAGGCAAAACTAACTGAAAAAATATTTCAGCTGCTCCTCACTATGGGACAGGCAGAGTTTGGAGTTCTAGTCCAGTCAAGTTAACTGCCTACTAAAATAAAAAACAATACTCTTTGAAGGAACTTAATAGAATCTAGAGTCTATACATCCTATTATTCATAATGTCCAAGATATTAGACATGAAGAAACAGAAAAACCTGACCTCCTCATCCCCCATACTCAAGTGAAATGGTAATGAATGTAGACTGACCATAAGATCAGATGTTGTACTTAGCAGAGGTTTTAATTGGTCCTATTTATTACATAAAATCTGGTTCATTCATGTATTTGAATTTTCACATGTTTGTTATTGTTCTCTCATTTCCCAGGCTTTCAGTCTATTTTGCAGCTTCTTATGAAAGCAGTTTTAGGCTTTCCTGATCAAATACTACAGTCTGATCAAATACTACAGCATTTCCCTCTCAACTTGGTTTACATTCTTCTGAGATACTTATAAGACGTTTTTGGTTTCAGAAACTTGGAATTTGAGGGACTTTGATCATACTTTGAGTAACCACATTTGAACTCGAAGGGAAGCCAATATCACCCTAAGAAATGAAAGTTTAAGGATCTCACTCTTTTGTTCTTTTTTGAGAAAGTACTCAAGCAAAGTTGAACCTGTCCATATATCTATAAAGTGCTGCTAAACAGAGTTTGTAACTTGAAAGGACTGGCTTCTTCTGGGGGTGACGCTCAGGCTTTATAGGCTTGTGTAAGCAATATAACTTTTGAGTGAATTCATAATATTCTTCAACCAGGACACAGAATCTTTGGGGTGTTTTTATTATTTTTTTCCCCGTAAAATGTATCTTTTCCTTATTATAAAAGAATTACAGCAACATGTCGTGGACTTTTCCAGGAAAATCAAAAATATATGTTGAATTTGACTTAAATATTTGGAAAACAACAGTAAAGCACTATACAGTTGTTCTACGACCAACTGAAAATACGTTTTTATTTTACCCAACAGGCCTTCCATGGCTCCAAAGGGCACTGCGGCTCTGACTCATTGGTTGCCAGTATTGACAACATAGAATCATGTAAAATGTTCTGATTCTAACCCAAACAACTATTTGGAAATGATGACAAAATATTGATGGGGCTAGAGGAAGGGGAGGCCAGCTAGGTTTTGTAAAGCAGTTATCTCTAATTTTGCTCTGTTCATTACACAAAGGAAATAACATTAGTTGTACAGTGCATTTGGAAAAATGGAAAGGGTTGACAGCAGCCAGAGGAGGCCAGCCAATGAACTCTGGTCACAATGGGCTCCATCTGTTTTTACAACAAACCTGGGTCAAATCAGTCCCATGCCAAAATGCCTTTGCTCACAAGCATATCAGGACATAAATGCAAGGCATGCTGCAGTAGAAGACTTACTGTGCCCACATTCTTGGGTGAGGCCCGTTCTCCTGATTTAAACCTTCCTTCTGCCACATGAAAAACTGATAGAATTTACCAAGGTCAAAGGATCATTTTCTTCCCCTGAAGGCCCACTCTCTACTTTGTCTTTGGTTAGTACAAACAGGCAGGACCAAGTAATAAAGATTCTCATCAAAGGTAGTAACTAAGAGACTTGGTTTTCTAAGAATTTAGGAGAAATAAATTGAATTTGGCAATGTCTTAATATTTCAAGGATTTTTGTGGAACCAGTTTGTCCCTGCTCACTTCCAATGCTCCTGGAAGGGAATGACTCTCTTTAATGCTGACTCCAGTGATCCAGGCTCCTTCCCTTGTGTGGTCCTGCTATCTCCAGCACATACATCTTAAGATTTCCCTGCGGATAGTCTCCAATCCAATAAGTCATATTCAGAAGTTTGGTCATCCTTCTGAAAAGGGAACAGGTTCTTCTTCCAGCTGTTTTTGCAAACCTTTATTTTTATTTTTAACTATATCACACTCCCGTAGTGTCTCTCTAGCAGACTCAGACTCAGACTCAGAACTTCTTTTTACAACACTCAGGACTACCATGAGTGATTCATCTACAATATTTCTACCACGAAAAACATAAAATATTTGTAAGCCAAATTCTATCTGGTGGCTAAGAGGATACCAGGCTGCAGGTTCCCCCATGGATATGGAGAACAGAGTTGCTGGTCAGGGAAGGAAGTGGCCAAATGCCCAGTGAGGGGACATTTCTTTTCTTTTTAATAATTAATTTATTTGTTTAAAAAATAAATTTTTATTTTAGAGTTTACAACCTGTTTTGTAAAATTAAGAATTCAGTCATTGCAGGGATTTAAGAAGGAAGAGGATTTTAGGCAGAACTCTTTAAGTTGCAAGTTACAGATATACAACTATAAGTAGGTTAAGTCAAAATAGAGATTTGGGGTACAAATATTGGGGGCCCAGAGGATAGGAAAACTGCAGGAGTTAGCGCATCCCCTCAGACCTTGGCCCAGAAGCAGGAACTCCCCACTTTCAGGAGTCCCTCTATTTGTCTTTTATCCCCGATTCAGAAAAAATGGACTCTGAGTGTCTTTGAGGTGGCTTCACCTTCTCAGAAATTTAAATCAACTATTATAGCTATGATGACTGTCACAAAGAAGCAGTTGTGGAGGTTCTCCTAAAGAGGCCATTACATCTATGGGAAGATGTCAACTATCTCCTCAATTGCCTTTATCTCCCTGCCTTATGTCTTGTTTGGGAATATGAGGCACTCACAGGACTATAACCACTAGCAGAAGCCACAGGATTTACCAAAAGAATCTGCTGCAACCAGCACATGTACAGTTCTGTTCCCTGGAAGAGCCTATGTCAACAGAAGCTAGAATGGCTGCTATACATTGGCTTTCAGCTCAAATCTATCATTGGTAAGTCAGAAGCAGTGGTTCTCTGGAACACTGAGGGGTTTCCTAAGGCCATTTTGGTGTCAGCAAAGGAAGATGACTTGCCTCAAGGATTTTAAAAACAAAGGCTGTAAAAAGAGACAAAGAAGGATCCAGTGATTTCACTTCTGGGTATTTATCCAAAGAAACTTCAAACGCTAATTTAAAAAGTTATAAGCATCCATGTGTTCAGTACAGCAATATTTACAAAATTTAAAAAAATAAAATAATGCCATTTCCCAGATAATCATTCCAGTAGATAAGTTTGGCATCCTCTAAAATTGTGCTCAGTGACTGGGAAGGGAACATTCTTCATGAGAATGTATGATCACACACTCACACGCAAATGATAAATCAGAGGATAAGTTTATATTGCATAGCAGAGCTGAGATCTGCTGGAGGTAGGGTGCTAGTGAGATGCAGGGAATTTTTAAAAGTGCCAATAACTAGTCGAGCAACCTAGGTCTGGCTGAGTTCCCTGTGCTCTTGGAGTCATGCTGGAGCTGCGCTATGGTCCTGTGCATGCTTGGGGTTCTGTGTGGCAGGGTGAGGGGTGCACACCGAGGCAAGGAATTGGAGACAATGAAGCCTATTTCCCTACAGACTCAAAGCTTATAAAATAAAAACAAATGTCATAGGCTCAGCTCTTCACCAGAATTTATGATGATGGCCTGGGCTTTTAATATATGTTGTTCTATAATGATGTTGAGGAAAGGATAGTTTGCTTGTTTCAAGGAGGTACCTGCATGGAGTACCTGGATTTCTTCATGGAGGTGCCAGCGTAACCATGATTAATGCTATTGTTAGTATGTCTGTGATTATAGCTGGGGGAATTGTCATGACTGCCAATCTCAGCATCAATTAAAAAGATCTATCCCCTTTGTTCTGTTGTGATAAATAGCCAACTTGATAAAATTGAAGGAAGGAAAGTATTTGTTTCTGTAATATTTAACGTATTGATGAGAAAACCCTACGCTCAGTGGCAAAAATCTTATTTACAAAGCTGGATCCTGAAAAACATTTGACATAAAAAAGCTTCTGGTGAATTCCACACCACTATGTGTAAGGTGCTCCTTCTTCCAAAAGCAGCTCTGGTCCCCAGTTCTGCTCTGCTCACCCACTGTTTACCCCTCCCCGCATAAAGTGCAACACGCTAACACTGCCTTCCTTGACAGTCTGCTGAACACAATTCTGGGAGCTCTGTTTCCACCTTATAAATTTTAACACAGACACCTTCTGTGAGAGTGTCAGCAATTCTTGGTGTCTCCTTAGTATAAGTGTCTAATTTTCCAATTTGAGTAGGCTCCTTAAGGTGATATCTGCTCCAATGCAGACTAGAGAAAAAAAATCATATTGAAACTTTTACTGCGAACTTGGAAATGCCAGAACACCAAAGGAAGAAATAAATATTGGGGCATATATGCATGTGTGTATGTGTACATGCGTGCATGCATGATAAATTACAAAGCTAACTTTGTTGTATCTACAGCAGGAAAAACAGCTAGTTCCTATAGGAATAGAAACCTCAAATTGGTTGTCTTGGAGTCTACTGATTCAAGCACTGTGCCATTTTAACATAGGCTGTGTAGTTGTGTTTTACCAACAACAGGTTATCATCTCCGGAAGGAGACTGTCTTTGTTTCTTATGTGTCTTAATTGACCCAGGCTGCTATAAAAAATGCCACGGACTGGATTGCTTATAAATAACAAATTTATTGGTAATGGTTCTGGAGGCTGGGAAGTCCAAGGTCAAAGCTCCAGAATGGTCACCTTGTGGTGAGGAGTTGCTTCCAGGTTCATAGCTGGCACTTTCTCACTGTGTCCTCATATGTAGGAAGGGGCTAGAGATTTCTTTGGAGCCTCTTTTATAAGGACACTAGTCCCATTCATTAGGGCTCTACTACCCTCATTACTTAAGCATCTCCCAAACACTCCACCTACTGGTACCATCACATTGGGCATTAAGGTTTCAACATGTAAATATTGAGGAGGTGTTCAGACCACGGCACTAGGCCTGCTATAACAAAGTACCACATACTGGGTGGCTTCAAACAACAGAAACTCATGTCTCATAGTTCTGGAAAACGGAAGTCCAAAATCAAGGTGTCAGCAAGGCATGCTCCCTCTGAAGGAATTAAGGAAGGAACTGTTTTGTGTCTCTTTCCTAGCTTCTGGTAGCCTCAGGCATTCCTTGGCTTGTAGATACAGGAATATCTCATTTTATTGTGTCTCATAGATAACCGATATACTGAGTTTTTTTTACTAATTGAAGGTTTCTGGCAATCCTTTGTCAAGCAAGTCTTATTAGCGCCATTTTTTCCAACATCATTTGTTCACTTTGTGCCCCTGTGTCACATTTCGGTAATTCTCACAATCTATGAAACTTTCATTGCTATTATATTTGTTATGGTAATCTGTGATCCATAAGTTTTGATGTTACTATTGTAATTATTTTAGGGTTCAATGAACCTTGCCCATATAAGATGAACTTAATTGATTAATCAATAAATCTGTGTTCTGACTGCTCCAAGTAAAGTGCCAGTAGAAACTCCCATAAAGAATGCTTTTGGAGCAGAAATGAAAGATACTTCCTGGCAAAAGCATTGGACAGAACATTAACCAAATGGTTGAGTCACACACTGCAAATTCCAGCTGCAGTTTTGAATCAAAAGGCAGCTTTCTGGTACACAAACCAAAGAAATGTTGGGAAAAAATAGGTCTTTTCTGTCATATCCAGTGCCAACTTCAATCAGTAGTAATGTAACAATTAGCCATGGAATCAAGGGTAGAAGTTCAGGTTGTCATTAAGTGAGCACCCCAAGGTCCTTATGGTCACATTATATAAATAGAATGCTAAAACACTGAAAACTGGTGATAGGGAAGAGAGTGAAGATCTCTATTTGCTCATTTGATTTGAATAGTATGTACTAACAGAGATGGCAGGGGTTTATACAACTGCATGGGAGAATCAACATATGAAACTTCCTATTGTAAGAAGTATAACTTCAATGTACGTTTTTGCCTTGGAATGGCTTTGAAGGCCAGTGCAGTACAAGTGGGAGGTGTCTTTATTCAAGCTTTGTCCAGTATGGTTAGAGATTATTATATTACTCTTATACTAAACTCAGATACTTTGGTCTCTCTAATGTAGCAACACTTCATAGTTGCATAGCTCACTCTGAATTAGGACAATTTTTTTTTCTCTCAAGGGCCAGATAGTAAATATTTTAGGCTTTGTGGGACGCATACGGTCTGTGTTGCATAGTTTTCTTTGTTTCTATTTTTTTACAACCCTTAAAAAAGTAAAAAACATTTTTAGTCCAAGGGTCATACTGAAACAGAACACTGGCTGGCTTTGGATCTCAGGCCATACTTTACCATCCCCTTTCTAAATCATTGAAAAAGTAAATGTGTGGTTAAGACATGTACAATGAGTTATTCACATGCATATGCTTTCACATATGAGTTATGTACATGGAATTGTTTGTTCTTTCCCACTAGAAAAGTAATTTCTTCCTCTGCAGAGACTTCACTATTATTTTTTACAGTTTTCCAAAACATCAAGAAATGAATTCTACATACAGTGGATCTCAATAAATATGGACTGACACTATATAAAGATAATAACCTATGTTAAAAGACCATGGCCAGGGAAAATCTCAGTTTTACTTTTTCAATAGAAAAAAATGACAATATTTCTTTCTACCTAACATCTAGGAATTTGTGACATTTAACGTGTAAGTACCTGGTAATGCTTTTATCATCAATGTCATCAACATTTTCAACATATTTTTCAAAATGGTTTATATACATTACCCCCTTATTAGTACTGACATCAGAAATACTGTACATTTCCACAGATAGTAATATTTTCACATTAAGAAAAAAATAGTAATCAGATTTCAGAAGCTCTAGATTTCTTGATGTGAAAAACTAGCTAGACTAACAGCTCGAAATCTACCGTTTATACACAAAATCTACTATCACACAATAAAGAATTAACAAAGCAAAGAAATATAAACGAGGTTTTTTTTTTTACATTAGTATCTAGGTGTCTAGTTTGATTAAGGAAAAAGACATGAAGATTTCAGAGGTGGAAATATACATATATGTGAACTAGAGTCTCACTAATCTTCCAGCTTTTATTGAGTCATATCTTGACTGCAGAATCTGCTTGGGCTTTTCTGCTTCTGGGCTTGCTTTATTTGTTTGTTTGTTTGTTTGTTTGTTTGTTTGTTTATTATCACTGCATTGACGGGCCATGTATTCTCATCATACATTTTTAAAAACTACTGCTGAGGCATTTTCATATTCAATACTATAATAAACATTTTATTATTGAACTCCAGTACGTTCTCCTTTCCTCTAAAGATACCGGAAGTTATGTATCACTGAGAATAAAAATACAGTCTTTTTGGCTCAGAAAGTTTTTATTTATTATAGTTCAAAATGTCAGCATTATGAGATAAGCTATCATACAAGATGTTGACAACAGAAGTCAATATGTACAGTTTGTACTCCACAATTTTTTGTGCTATATTCATAGTTGGGGCATGCAGTTATCATACACTTTCCTTTAAATTACCACCTCATTCCACTTATGACTTCAAAAGCAATTTTCAAGGTTGAGAAATGAAAGGGAGGAAACGCAGTGAAATGGCAGTTCTGTCCCATTATCATTGTCATTTTATGCTAGCTCTTGGTCTTGTTCTGGCGCTAACTTCACCAATGCATCTTTCTACTCAGTTAAACTTTCCAGTAGCTTATCCATCTCTTTTTCTCTCTTATTCTCCCCAAAGGCACATGGGAATTATGTTTGTAATATATACTTATAACCCCTTTCCTTTAACAAACTAAAAGTTCTCAATTGTTTCCAAAATTGCACCTAAACACCTGTTCCATGATTTCAATGTCTTTCACAATTTGATGCTTCTTACTAGTTAAGTTTTTATATTTCTATAAATAAACTTGATAAGTCTTATAGAGCTTCTAGGTAAAGTTTATCTCCAGAGAGTAGTCTCACTATTAACTGCTGATAAGGGTTATACGTGAGTTCAGAATTTATTAGGGGATTTAAACAAAAGATATTTCCTCCCATGGAGTCACCCATTTAGTACATACCAGGCATATCTTGTATAAACATCTAGGAGATCATTATTTCTCTTGTCTCTCCTTCTTTTCCTTTGTAAATGTGGCCTCATCCAAGGCCCTGAGTACATCTTAGGAATTGTGATTTTAGATTCTTCAGAGGGAAATATCCACAAATCTTATATATCTCACCATGGAACAAACAATCGTAGCTCATTTAATGTGCTTTATTCTAACCAAGTTCTTTTTTTCTGTCTATACCAGTAAAGGTGAAAAACAATTTGTCATATTTATTCCAAAATAATCTTTCACCTTATTTGTATAGTCACCTCAACAGACATGCAAAGTTCAGATCTTCACTTACTACCTTGCTCATGTTTTTCTTTCCCAGAATCCCTCTTCTCTTACACTTATTCCAATCCTTCAGCAGCGGCTCAGCATCCACCGCCATGGAATCTTCTGTTCGAGTGATCTATCATGCATAACAACCCACCTCAAACTTAGTAGCATAAGCAACATTATGCTTGAAATTTATGGTCAGAAATTGGGGCAGAGATCACCAGGATAAATAGTTTTGTTCTGTAGTGACTGGTATCTTAACCAGGTTGTTTGAGTGAATAGAGATGTTTAAGATGACTCAATTGGGGTCCTATATCTGAGGCTCTGTTCTGGTGGCTGGTGTACCTTATTCTCCATATCACATTCTGCTGGAGCTGGAATGTCTAAGAGGGCATCTTCACTCACATGTCTGGTGTCTGCCCTGGGATAGCTGGAATGCTGAAAATAGCCAAATATCTTTCCATATAGCCTTTCCATGGGCAGTTTGGTGTCCCTCACCATGTGGAAATCTCAGGGTACTCAGACTTCTTCATGGCGGCTAGCTTCCCCAGAGCATTAAAAGCATAGAAAGGCAAGCACAATAGTGGTAAGGTATTTCCAATACATATAAGTGACAAAGGTTCTTATCTTGAATGCATATTAAAAATAAAATATATTTTAAAATAAAGCATTAAGAAAAAGAAGACAACCCAATAGAAAATGAGTAAGATAATTGAACAGGTTCTTCACAAAACAGGATTACATAATGGCCAATAAACAATATGAAGAGGTTAAGCTTCATTAATCACCAGGGGAAGGCAATGGGAACGAACACAATACGATATCATAATCTTCCACCAGGATGGCTAAAATGAAAAAACAAAAGAAGCTGGAACTCTCATGTACTACTAGGGATAAACTGATTACAAGCTCTGTGGAAAACAGTCTGCATTATCTACAAAAGTTGAGGATGCACATTCCCTATGACCCAGCAATTCAACTCCTTGAAAAAAATAAAGCACAGCTACATACCCCAATGTAGATGACTCTCACAAACATAATGTTGAGCGTGAAACAAATATGCTGTATAATTCCACTTAAATACAATTGAAAAAAGTCTCAAAACTATGCTATCACGTTAAGATTTATGAGTAGACTGACAAACTATAACGAAATACAAAAAAAGCATTACCATACAAATAAGGATAATAGTTTACATTTGGGGTAAAGAAAGATAGTCATATGGAGGAAAAATGAGGGTGACTTCTGGGGTCCAGCAATATTCAGTTTCTTGAACCAGATGAGTTACATGGATGTTTATTCTGTGATAAGTCATTGAGAAGTACATATTGTTTAGTTACATGAATGTTTGTTCTGTGATAAGTTTGAGAAGTACATATGTTTTTGTGCAGTTTCCAGTAAGTGTGCTGTTTTCATTACAGAAAAAAAAGATTTAAATAGAATTAAAAATTATCCTTCTTTCTTCATATACTGTTTTGTCTAGATATTGTGCCACTTCCTTATATTTTATTTTATTTTATTTTATTTTATTTTAGTCTTACGAGTGTGGTCTTTCTGGCCAGTTAATTGCAAAGGGTTTCTGTAGGTGGAAAGGAATAGATAGCATTCTAGTTTATCTGGTTTTCACTCTCTGTAGTCACTCTTATAAGTTTCTATAAAGCCAGGTTGTATCTTAAAAACATATTTTGTTTTGTGATTCTGCATGTGGCCTCAACTTCCTGGTTACTATGAACTAGCTGAAAGTGGCAAGCAGCAGGCCTGGGGAGGGGACAGGGTAGAAACCCAGACCTCCTTTATCCTGCATTCTATTTAATACAAAAAGTAGCTTTTGCCCCTCAGTATGTGTTCCTCACACTTTAATTAGTGTATTTTTATCTGTAATTTCTGAGAGCTGTAGTATATGCAGCCACACTCATATCAGAACATGTATCTTAGACACAAAAAATAGATCCGGTGGTAGATTTCATCTTAGCTGTTTATACCTGAAGCATTTGAAATCCTTTTAACAAGTCTTTACTCAACCACTGAAAAGGTAATTCTTCTGTCACAGAGAGAAATATAACTTACTTTGATAAATTTCCATATAAGACAAAATGCAACATATCTAACATCAACTAGTTGTGAGCATTATAACAACCAACCAAGCAAATATCCTTTTTTTCCCTTTACCTTATATTTTCTTCTGGTTTCTTGTTGAAAAGAAGCTAAACTGATACACAGAAAAATTATTTTTAGAATATTTGATTTTTTTCAGAGAAAAACATGTTTTTAAATCCTGATGATAGTAAAATATTGGGCATTTAAAAGGAGGAGAACTACATATTAAGATTATTAAGATTTTGCTCTCTTTGGAAATTCTCTGTTTACACATTTTTGCCTATTTAGTCTGTGTTTCAAGGTGTACCCTTGTTTTGTGGGAGAATAAACACACACTGGACTGAATGGTAGTTTCTTTAACAGTGAAGCTGTGATGCTTCCACAAATGGTTTCAGTGATACTTTCTTTTGAACCTGCCTGTTTGTAATAATTTTAACCAGTTCTACCACATGAGGTGACTAAGATATGGTTCTTGTCCCTACTGTTATATAAACGTGGCCTATATATGAGATTATAGACTTAAGAGTATGGGCTCTGAATGTATAGCAACTGGGTTTAAATCCCAACTCCATCATTGACTAGCTGTGTGACAGATGGTAAGTTACTTTATCTCTGAACCTCAGTTTCCTCATCTATAAACTGAAGGAAAAAATATCCCTGTTTTATGGGTTGTTGAGAGTATTTAAAATAACCAGGCGTGTATGTATCTTTTACTATGGTGTCTCACGTAGGGTAAAATCTCACACATAGTATGTGCTCAATAAATATCGACTCTTGTAATTTTTCTTAATATGGTTATTATTACAAGAAATTGGTTTATTGTGATACTCAGGCCTGGATAACATGGTGACGCTAAAAAATGACACCAACTTAAGCCAACATGGGTTGCTGGGCTAGAAAATGGTCAGATTCTATGAAGGGTCTGAGATTTTACCCTACCTGTAGGCTAAGAAGGTAGCTTGCCATAGTTTTTTGGATGTGGGCAGAAGACATGAGTTTCCTGAATCAGAGAAAAAGGACGTCATCACTTGTAGCACAGCAGGCAGCATAAACATCATATTCATGTCAGTTCCTCCTACTTTCCCCCAAGTCTCCTGAGGGCAATGTGGAGCACCAAGAGATACTATGCTTGCAGTGGCTTTGCATCACAGGAGGAACCCTGTGCTTAAAAACTCCCAATCTTAAAGGAGGTTTTTAGCAAACCTGTCCAACCTTTGTCATGGAGAGAGAGACACATTATCTTTATCAGTCTTAACAGTAAACAAATCTTCCCTCTTCCCCAAAGGGAAATATCGTCTCTTTTGTCCAAGACTGGTGGCTATACAAACATCCTTGAAAAGAGAGTCCAGATGAAAGCGGCCAATGCCTCTATTCAGAGGTTGTATAGAAATGTGAGGGAAACATGAATTATCTTTTAAAAAGAGAAACACAGAGTGGGTTTGGGGAGAAAATCAATGAAGAGGAGAGGACAAATAGGACAGTGTAGAATGAAGTTTTTCTCTTTGATATTGTTTTAAACTTTATATTGATGTATAATATATACACAGGAAAATGCATGTGTAATAATGATGCAATTCAATCAACTCTCAAAACAGCACCCAGACACTCCCTTGTGCTCTCTTCCAGTCACTAACCACTAACCACAATAGTGGTAACCAAGGGTAACCACTATTGAAGGGTAAGCACTAATCATAGATTAGTTTTACCTGTTTTTAAACTTCATTTAAATGGAACCATAGAATGTATATATTCTTTTGTGACTGGTTCCTTTTGCTATATTTTTTACTCAACATTATTGTGGTGAGATTTATTTATACTATTACATGTCTTTTCCATTGTTTATTTTAATTGTTGTGTTATATTTCATTATACGACAATACTACATTTATCCATTCCACTGTTGATGGGCACTTGGATAGGTCCTGGTTTTGGATTATTACAAATATTGCTGCTATGAACATTCTAGTACATATCTTATTTGTGAAGACATGTTTGTATTGCTATTGGGTATATACCTATGAGGAAAGCTTCTGGGCCTGAAAAACAGTTTTGAAAGGGTTAAAATGTGCTAATGCCAAGCCTTGCTTTAAAATAATTTCTCCTGTCTTTTTCTTTATTTGCCTCCAAAGAGTACATCTGCAACAGCTTGAAACAACAAGCCATTCTATGTCCATGATTAAAATAAAAGAGTTTTTAGAAGCCAATCTAAATTAGACAGTCTCTTCAGTCTACATATGAAGTTTTAATTAAAATGCATTCACATTAAGACTCCATCGCTTTAGTGCTGCTACTCGCTATTGCTGAAAAACAAGCAAGGAGGCAAAGATAGATTTGAGGCATTTACAGCACACGTACTCCAAAGTAGGACAGACAAAATAGAAGTAAAAGCTAATATGGAAAGAAAATACCTGTGACAGGAAGTCCCAGTCATACTAGAAGAGAAACTTAAGAAGAAATTGGTATGAATATATTCCATATATTTGGACTACTGAATTGGCTATGTGAGCAAATAAAATGGTGTGAAAATACTGAGTTTACTGGTCAGATTCACTGAGCCAAAGGAACATAGCATGTAAAAGCATTGATCCACAAAAGCAATCCTCCCCTCCCCAAATAAGATTCCGGAATATAGAGAAATCAGGTAGTTTAAAAGTTGGAGCCAGATCCAGCACTGCACAGAGATGTGAAAGGAAGATGAGAAAGACATAAAAAGGTAGAAACCAGGCCAGGTCTCTAAGAAGATCTTTTAAAAAAACCCCATAAACCATACACATTATTTTAAAGACAAATACAGAAGACTAGAATTTGAGGCAGAAAAGTATGCCACTTGCAAAAGAGGCTGAAAAGTTCTAGGAAGGCATTCTGTAGTTATACCCGCTATTGGGAAAATCAAGTCTCCCTCTCTGGAAAAGGCTAAGGAAAGAAACAGGTAAGAGTTTATTAAATATCCAGAGCAAATAGATCATATTGATAGAATTGACTGGGGAATCCAAGGAATCCATCTATTCAACTGTTTCTTTTTTAAGTTTTAATGTTTCCTCACTGTCTCATCATATTTTTTTTTCTCTTTTGAAAGGTGTTGGGAGATAATGAGCATTCTTGTCTCATTATTACTAATAATGAGAATGCTGTTCAAGCTCTCCTGTTAACTATGATGTTTACTACAGGTTTCTGGTATGTACTTGTTCTCAAGTTAAGAAATTTACATTATTAGAATTAAGAGTTTTTATTAGGGAATGTTTGTCAAAATAATTTAACATCCAATGGAAGTCATATGATTTTCTCTCTATTCTGTTATTGTGATTAATTATATTAATATACAGCAGGTTTTAATATGACTCATCCTTGCATTCCTGGAATGGATCTTTGGATCTAATATTCTTTGACTCTAGTATTTTTTTGCTCAAAATTTATTTAGGACTTCTACATTTACTTTTGTAAGTGAGATTGACTTATAAGTTCTTATAAGACTGGATATCACAGTTATGCTAGCTTGGTAGAATATATTAGCAAGCTTCCATCATTTTTTTATGTTCTAAAAATTTTAAATGGAAAAGGAATTTTGTTCTTGATGAGATTGGTAGAACTGACCCATGAAACTAATTAGGTCTTTTACTTTAGAATGCTGGATATTTATATTACTTTTTAAATATTTTATAGGTATTTATCCATCCAGTCTATCTTTGTCTTCCTCAGTCAGACTTGTCAATTTACTTTTTTAATTTTCCTAGGAAATCATTCATTTTATCTGAAAGGAGAAGGAAGTTTAACTGAGGCTGAAAAACTTCAGAGTGTTTTCCTCCTTGAGTAAATTGGGAATTGACATTCATTTTCTTTCTCCCCCTCACATTTTTCTTTGGTCTGTTTTTGAGGTCCAGAAGTATTCCATGTTCTGTTCTGCTTCTTTCTCCAGCCAAAATTCACTCAGTAATTCTCTCCTCAACATTTTGGGATCATAATTTACTCTTCTTGTTCCTCTATCAGTCGTTGTCTTCCAGTCTCTATATTCCAATCTCTATTCTTCTACATTTTGGACTACTTTTGCCATTTTTTTCTTCTCCAGCACTGAAAACTAGTGCTCCTCAAACTTTAAGGTGCACACAATCACCTGAGGATTTTGTTGATATGCAGATTCTAATTTAGAGGAGCTGAGGTGAACATGAGAGTCTGTGTTTCTAACAGTTCCCAGATGATGTGGCTGATCCTTGGGCCACACTTTGAGTAACTAGGTTGAGAGAGCCTTATAGATCACTTAGTGCAACTTTCTCAATTGAGAGTCGAAGAAACGATTTGTAGAGCTAAAAAACATGTATCTTTTGCAGTGGTTAATCCAGGTCTTACTTAATGTATCACATTGCTTTCTTCCAAACTGCCCCTTAGGTCTTTGTAGATTAAGTGAGTGAAATAAGAGTATATGAAAGGCTGTTTTAGTCCAAAAGTATATCTATCTCAACAGAGAACAGTTTTGTTACAGACAGGATCTCTAAATAAAACAGTGAGTTTGATCTTTCAGCTGCTACCCTGGCAAAGTTCAGAGGTCAGCACCTAGCAAAAGAAAACAGTCTAGCTGATGTTTAAAAGACCAAAAACTACCATCACCATCCTCTCATCTCCATCAACATTCTCAGGCTAAACTATGCTCCCTTAAGAAATTTCTCAATTTGTTTTCATATTACTTTACAACAACATCACCAGCATGTATCTATAATAGTAAGGGCTAAGTAAATATTTGTTGAAAAAGTAAGGGTAAATTTAAAATTTGAATTTTCTCTATTGTCAAAAGAGAAAGAGATCTCTTCCCCTTTCCTCTTCGAGCATTTCCATGAGAAACCTAAAGTTCTGAATCCTTCCTCTAACCTTTTGATATGGATACAAATCTTTGCAAGAGCTAGTTAAGCTCCTTTCAGCTTTAACACTCAGGAATGTTTTTCTCAAGAGTCTGAGAACCATCTCTTTGAAATGTAATCATTAAGGAAGAGAGTGCCCCTATTTTTGTCACCTTTGGAGTCTAGCCTAGGTGCCTTTCTCTGAGCTGTAAACCATTCGCTTCTCATAGAGATAAGAGAAATTTTAGCATTACTTCAGCTAAAAGCAAAAACATGGCTGCCTTAATTACCAAGTGAATTTCAGATTAACTATGAAAGAATACAATACAAGGGTTATTGTCAAGTCCTCTTACAAGAAGACAAGTTATCATTAATGCAGAAAATACGTGTCTACTGTTTGGCTTGTAAAAAAGGGAGATGTTTTATCTTTCTATTCTTACCTAATTTTGTACAGTAAATATTGTAATCTGATTTAATGCTCTTTTAATAATAAAATCTGTTTTCTTTCTATTCTACATTTTGTGGAGAGGGCTTTTGGGGCTTGGCAGGATTTTTTAATTTTCCCCAATGAAAGAGAAAAAGAAAAGGAAGGAGGGAAAACACAAATAAAACAGAATAAGTCAGCAAAGAAAAGAAGGAAAGAAGGGAGGAAGAAGGGAATCTAGACACAAACCTTATACCCTTCACAGAAAATAACTCGAAATGGATCATAGACTTAAGTTTAAAAGGAAAAGTATAAAAATTCCTAGTATATAACAGAGGAGAAACTTAGGTAACCTGTGCTGTGGTGATGATTTTCAGATACAGCACCAAAGGCATGATCCATGAAAGAAATAATTGATGAGCTGGACTTCACTAAAATTAAAAGCTTCTGATCTATGAAGAACAATATCAAGACAACAAGAAGACAAGGTACAGATTGGGAAAAATATTTATAAGAGACACATCTGAAAGAGGGCTGTTTTCCAAAACATACAAAGAACTCAAAATTACAGGGAGGAAAAAAAAACATGAAAAAACAACAGGAAAACAAACCCAGATTAGAAAAAAATGAGCAAAACACCTAACAGGCCCCTCACCAAAGAAGATATACAGATGGAAAGTAAGCGTATGAAAAGATGTTCAACATTACGTGCCATTAGGAAATTACGAATTCAAACAATGAGATACTATTATATTAGATAGTCTAAATTCAGAACACTGACAACACCAAAGCTGGCGAGGGTGTGGAATAACAGGAACTCATTTACATTGCTGGTGGAAATGCAAAATAGTAGCCAGTTTGGAAGACAGTTTAGCAGTTTCTTACAAAAGTAAACATTGATTTTACCATATGATCTGGTAAAATGTACTCTTGGTATTTAACTAAGTTGAAAACGTGTCTACACCAAAATCTCTACATGACTGTTTATAGCAGCTTTTTCGGTAATTACCAAAACTTGGCAGCAACCAAGATATTCTTCAGTAGGTGGAAGAATAAAAATAAACTGTTGTATATTCAGACAATGGAATATTTTCAGCACTAAAAGAATGTGCTCTCAAGCTATGTAAAGATACGCAAGAATCTTAAATGCATTATTATTAGCGAAAGAAGCCAATATGACAAGTCTACATACTGTATGGTTCCAACAATATGACATTCTGGAAAGGGCAAAACTGTGAAGACAGCAAAAAACATTAATGATTACCAGGGATTAGAAGGGAAAGAGGATGAATAGGCAGAGCAAAGGGTATTTTTAGGGCAGTGAAACTAATCTGTATGAATTACTCCGTATGCTATTGTAATGGTGGATATCTGATGTTTATACATTTGTCAAACAAAATTCATAGAATGGACAATACAAGAATGAACCCTAATGTAAACGATCGACTTGGAGTCACTGCTATACGTCAAATGGAAGTTCATAGATTGCAACTATTTTAATGCACTGCAAAAAAAAATAATGAAACTTTAAGCTTTCCTTTTTCCCTTTATCTGATACCAGATAGGAATATAACAGCCTGATAGTCTATATACAATGGTTACCTTGATTTCTTTATTAAGGCATACACAGACCATGAATGTTTTGCCTGATTTTAATAAAATGCTTTAAAAAGAAATGGATTATGAGCTGAAACAACTCTTTATTTCAGGGAATATTTTGATGTGTGGAATACAAGTTCCATAGAGAACTCTGTGATTTGAGGAATTTGAGAGATAATTAGGATGAATAACTCATAATCTCCTATATTGTTTCTATTAGTCAATTATTTTTAAATAAAGTGTTAAGTTCTCACTCATATCTTTAATGTTTTCTACAAATTTATCTCTTAGGGGTAGAAAGGAAACTCTTCTTTTCTCTTGCACAAAGATAAGTGTTCATCCATATGTGTGCCATATTTCAGAAGTGCTGAGAAGAAAATACCCACTGTTTTCTCTACCTCACTCTAGCCCTTCTCCGTTGGATCATAAATCTTATTGGGGAGATTTGGGATAAAGATCACAGCCCATGCTTGGCTTGTCTTCTTGTTCTCCCTAGGACTTGCATACCCACAAGCAAAATACACTTTTTCTCAAAGTCAAGGCACATCTATTTAAATCACTTTTTTCCTATCCTTCCTGCCATGTGAGGCTATAAATATTTTTTTGTCTGACTCTTCACTAATACCATACTATTTTAATCATTGTTACTTTGATATTGGGTTGTAGTAATCTTTCAACTTGTTTCTTTTTTAACAGCTTTATTAAAATCTAACAATTTAGTTTCTCATGTTTACATTGCATAATTCAATGAGTTCTTTTTCAATTATAGTTGACATACAATAATATATTAGTTTCAGTTGTACAGCATAGCGATTAGAGATAGGTATATAACTCACAAAGTGATCACCCCACTAAATCTAGTACCCCTTTTTCTCCTTATATATTTATTACAACATTGTTAACTATTTTTCTTATGCTACACTTTATATTTCCATTACTATTTTGTCACTATCCATTTGTACTTTTTAATCCCTTTGCCCTTTTTCACTGTTCCCCCAACCCCCTCCCATCTAGTAACCCTCAAAATATTCTCTGTAAGTATGAGTTTGTTTCCATTTTTGTTGTCATTGTTGTTTATTTTGTTCTTTAAGATTCCACATGTAGGGAAAATAATGCGGTATCTTTCTCCATCTGACTTACTTCATTTAATGCAATACCCCTCTAGGTCCATCAAAAGCAATATCTTTTTCTGTCCCCTTCCTTTTAATCTGTATGTGTCTTTTAATCTGAAGTGAGTCTCTTGCAGGCAGCATATGTAGGGGTCTTGTTTCTTATCCATTCAGACACTCTACCTTTTGGTAAGAGCACTTAATTCTTTTCTATTCAAGGTACTTGTTGATAGATATGTAGTTATTATCATTTTTATTCATGTGTTTGATATATGATTTTTCTTCTTAAAGAAGTCCTTCAATGCTTCCTGTAATACTGGTTTGGCGTTGATGTACTCCTTTAGTTTACTTTTTTATTTTTGATCTGGGAACTCCTTGTCCTTTGACTCTAAATGATAGTTTTGCTGGATAAAGTATTCTTGTTTATTTCCTGGGTTTTCATCACTTTGAATGTTTTCTGTCAAGCGCTTCTGCCCTACATAGTTTCTTGTTTCTTTTGAGAAATCAGCTGCCAGTCTTATGGGTTGCTCCCTTGTAGCATCCATAACTGCTTACCTCTTGCTGTTTTAAGAGTCTCTCTTTGTATTTAACCTTTGGCATTTTAATTATAATGTGTCTTGGTGTGGGCCTCTTTCTTGGGATTCTCTGAGCTTCCTGGGGTTTAGCCCCAGCCTGTTCCCCTCTGGGGCTACCTGTTAAGATTCAGCAAACAATTCAGAGGTGCTATGCTTATAGTTGCCTCAAGAGGCCATACCATAAACTGAGGCCAGCTGCCACCAGTATGAGCCGTGGCACTACTCAGCGAGGGGCACAGGACTCGTAGAGGACAAACTGGATGTGGCTTGGGTAGGGCCATTAGTTAGGGGAGGCAGAGTTCCAGGGATTCCTCTGGGCTGAGCGACCTCTGTTATCCAGTTTGATGATATCTAGGTTATGGCGGTGCTAAGTCCGCACACTAGGGTGGGAAGGGCTCAACAGAGGAACAATGGATACCACCAGCACTTTTTGTTGGGAGAAAGCCTCACCCTCACTCCAACATCTCAGTGTCCTCCTGCAAGTCCCCAGTGCCCTCTGTGCAGCAACCAGGTGCTAGGGCTCAGAGTGAGTGAGTCTGTCACTGTGAAAGTTCAATTGCGGACATGGCCCCTTTAAGAGGAGTCTGCAGCTGCCGCTGTTGCAGCCTATGTCCCACTCAGCTGCTAGGGACCAGGCAGCCTCGCATCTTCATCCCCTTCTACTGTTGAAGGTTGATTTCTTATTTCTCTCCTTAGTTGTAGGGCTTCTGTTCATCCAGACCTCAGGTGACTCTGCTTGCTGTTGCTCCATGTTTCCATCACAACTTTGATATGGTTGCAAGAGGAGATGTACAAAGCTATCATCTATGTCATTTTGCCGGGTCTCTTCTAAAATTTTAATTAGATATTTGTTTATCATCTTTCGCTGCCCATCAAGACTGTAAGCTCTTTGAAGAAAAAGATCGTGCCATATTACTGATTGTGTTTGCCACAGACACTAGCAGAAGTCTTTGTAGCGTACAGACGTAGTACATATATTTTGGGGGCTGAATATAATACTCTTATCCTATGTCTAGTTAATTTGGACTTTAGGCTGTCCCTTGAATTTTCTCTAGAGTTTCCCATTCTCATGCCTTTGTTATACTGTTTCTTCATATAACACTCTTTCCTTTCAATTCCCACCCTTGGTCTCATTTTTTGCCTTTTGAAATCCTATTGATACCTCAAGGTCTGTCTCCTCCTCAAACCTCCTCAGTGATTCTTCTAATAAACTCAAACAAATGTGATCTTACTCCTATAAACACTCATAACACTTTTCTTTTATTTCTCTGAGAGACTTTATCATGTTTTGACTTACATTTTATTCCATCGCATGCATGCTTTCTCCCTTCTTTTTCATTATAATTTTTCTGATAAGGACTGTGTTTTAATTATCTTTCTATCTTGAATGGCACCTGGAATTTAGTGGGTATTTTATAAATATTTTTGTAGTGGCACTGCCAGCATAACTTTATTTATTTAAACTTATTTAATCCATAGATTCAATAGCAAATACATTAACTGAATACCTAAATCATAATTTGATTTACTTACACGACTAAACAATATGTATTGATTTTTACCAGTCAATGACATGAATTCTGTATTCAATAATATATAAAATATGACTTCTTGCATTCTAATAAATATAAGTTCAGATTTCTAAGTCAGGAATTATCAAAAAAATTTGAAGTGACTATAGAGTGGCTGTACCATTACCCTAATCACAAAAAACTTCAGATATGTGGGTTTATTTTTCCAGATTACTGAGAGTTAGAGTTAATATACTCTATCTATTAGATCTCAAAAGAGATCTATTACTCAGATTAAAATGTGGGATAATAATGCAGCAAAGAACATTATTTTCTCATCTATTACAACTTGGATTCCTTAAGCCATCAGGAAAATACCAAAAAAAAGTTACTTTCAAAAACTGTAAGAAAATGAAGATCCCTATGTTCATTGCAGCATTATTCACAGTGGCCAAGACATGGAAACAACCAAAGTGTCCCTTGATAGATGACTGTATAAAGAAGCTGTGGTACACATATGCAATGGAATATGACTCAGCCATAAGAAGAGATGAAATACTGCCATTTGCGACAATGTGGATGGACCTTGAGAATATAATGCTAAGGGAAATAGGTCAGATGGAAAAAGTCCGGAATCATATGATTTCAGGTCATATGTTGGATCTAAAAATGGAAAGCAACAAACCAACAAACAAGACAAACAAAAATTCATAGAGAGACAAAACTATGGTGGTTACCAGAGGGAGAGGGGGAAAAGAAAGAAGGAGAAAAAGGTAAAGGAGGTTAAATATATGGTGACAGAAGGAGATTTGACTTTGGTTGGTGAACTCACAATGCAGTATACAGATGATGTATTATTGAACTGTACACTTGAAACCTATATAATTTTATTATCCAATATCACTTCAATAAATTTAATTTAAAATTTGAAAAAAAAACATATATAGCACCAGGTAATGTAAGGAGTGTCCTTATTTTGCTGAAAGCCTGAGACATTTGATTTACTGCTACCTGTCAGGGTAGAAATTATTATCCTCTGCCTATACAGATATGTTTCACTAACATGTAAAACCGTTCAGAGGATAGACTATGCTTGTAAAGTCTTGCAGTCTTATTATTTGGTGTTTTTGGACAATTATACCCAATCTTTTAATGCTGTCAATTTAAAATTCCAAAATACTATGAATGCTTGTACACATGCTTTTCTACTCAGACATGGGGGTAGTTATTTCCACTGAGAACTATTCCTCCAGAAAATTATAAAGATAATTTAAATTAAGTGTGTTTATTATAAAATTCCAATTGCACTTAGGATCTGTGCAGTGTTTGAGACCACTCTTTCTGAGAAGTAATATCCTACAAATTGGTAATGTAACATTGGTCTAAGCTGCTTGCATGTTCTTTTGCTCACCTTTTTCAACTTATAAATAGGGATCCATTTTCTTTATTAAGCCTGGCCCATATTTTATGCTTCATCTTCTGACTTTCATTAAAGGAAGTTCATTTTCCATATCACAGAATGACATTTGCGTACTCCAGCTTCTATTGTGCTGTTTTGAGCATACTCTAACAAAGCTTTCCTGCTCTTAGTTTACCTTGTCTTATCAGGAACATGGCCTGCTAAGATTAAAATAATTCATATAGGGTTAATAGAGTTACTAAGTACAAAAGATCAATTTGGGTTTGGGAGGGGAACCATAGACATAGGGCAAAAAATTAAGTTAACAGTTAAGTCATCACTACCTCTAGATCCTAAGAAACAAGGGAGAAATTATGGGAACTTAGAACATGAGAAAGTTGTGTAGAGTAGGTTACCTCAAGGTGAGAACTTGAGGGGCTGAGTTGTCCCCAGGCAACATTGTGGGTAAGGATCTTGGAGAATAAATACTCTGTTCTTTCTCCCCTCTTTCCCTCAGTCTCCCAGAACTCCCTATAGGTTAAACCCAGCCATAAGACAGAAGGTACAGAAGCCCCACTAATGTGCTTTATAGAAACATCATGACAAGCAGCGTGGAAGAAAAGGAATAAGAGCATATCTAGAAAGGTAAATGCAGATAGCCAAGATAGCTCATATACTGTATGGTAAACACCACAGGCCCCTGACCTTTTAATCTTCCTTATAGGCAAAGCCTCAATGGGAAGTACCATCTTTTTCAACACCTGACCAGAGAGTTGGCATAATTTTGTAATGTTTGATAATTCTCACCTGTGCTCATTTCTTGCTAGGTGCTACTTAATTACCTAGGAGTTTCTGTTGAGGATGTTAAGACCTCTTCCATTCCACAGTTGGAGAATGTTGGTTTTCATATTAGTTTTGGACCATCATGTTTTTTAAAAAGTGGGGAACAACTAAATCTTGAATTTCAAGTTAAAGTCAACAACGCAGCCTGGGGACTAAAAATTTTAGAACCTACAAGTTCAACTTTTTCGACTATTTCTTCTATGTAAATTCATGCTCACAAAACTGAATGGAAGATTAGCATTAAACTCTCATAGATAGCTGGGGAAAAATGATGACACCTAGCAATTTGTGCAATATTCCGGTATTTTTAACACAACTTTTGACTGTGCATTAGAGCCTTTCATTACTTGCTTTCCTTCACTCCCTGGCAGCAATCTCCTCATAACCTTTTCACTTTGGTCAGAAAGAGGAGGAATGTGCCAACATGATTAGCATGCCAGTGTCAGTCAAGGCTTTGCTGTCAATCAGCTCTTTCATTCAAATTGATGAAAGCATTGTTGCCTGTGTCAACAATGGGGTTCTCAGCACTGAGAGGCCACAGCCTATAGCAGAAAGAAAATGGCCCAATTTCCCTTTCAAGGATGTGTCGCTGAAGAGCAACCTCCCTTAAAATATGGGCAGGGTTTGCTTTCTCAACCCTTCAGGTTCCTTGGGTGTGGGAGGGGGAGGAGTCTTTTTGAACACTATTATAACGTAACACTCTCCATAGACAGGTTAAATGCCTTTGAACTATTTCACCCAAGTCAATGTTGGCTCATCATTAATGGAACATCTAATATATGCCAGTCTCTGCACTGGGTGCTGCTGATAACAACATGAATGTCACACTGTTCAAGGACACCAATGCATAAATAGACAAACACAATGACTGGTGCATATAGAGTTGAGAAGAGGAAAAATAGAGTCTTCAATGGAGAGATAAGAGTTGTTTGGGATTGGATATTGAAGAATGATTCAATGTGACAGGATCTCACAGATGGAGAAGGGAGATGAGGAACTTCAAAGCAAAAGCTATAATCAGTGCAAAAGAGTAAAACATAGCACAAAATCACAAAACCAGCAACTGCAGTAGGTAATGAATTACCATAAATATGTATTGATATACTGGGAATAGAAACTGTATCCCATTTTTTTGTAAATTCTAAATGTCTAACATAGGGCATGGCAGAGAGTAGGGATTTAATAAATGTTGAAATGAATGAGTGGTCATTACTGCCTTTTAAAAATGGTTTCTTCAAACAAATAAAAAATAAAAATGGTTTCTTCTTTTTCTTTTAAGAGATAAGCATACCATAAATTTTGAAGTGACTGATAGAACTTATAATCTTTACTAAAATGAGTTGGACTACATAGGAAATATAATAATTTAATTGATAGTGAGGGAATATGAAGGAAACATATTAAGTAGGGACTTTTGATGTGGGAGCCTCACATCTTAAGTCTAAACATTTTGGATTAGAAGGCATCAAATAATCTTCAGCTCCTTCCACACTTTATATTCAACCATCCCTTTCATATTACTCAGTGAATGTTCCACAGGGCCAGGTAGAACTTACTCTGAGACTATTCTGAGTTCTCTCTACTCTGGCTGAGGCCAGCAAAGAGAGAGATTATGAGAGTCACTTAGGAGCTACACCTGGGATATATCATTCTGGTCAAAGAGTCTTGCATATTTGAGGCATATACCAGATATTCTTTGATATGTGCAAGCTTCCACCACAGAAACACTAGTGTGTGCATATGCTGTGCTATATTAGATGACTTTGCTTCTTCTTCTCCTTAAGAAAAGATGGCTTTTGGAGTCATAGGTGCTGCAGCTTAAGAAAAAGGAGCTGATACTTCACCTGACACAAACCTACCTGTCTTGGCTGACAATGCCATCAATAAAACCCAAGACTCCCCTACAAAGAGAAATAAAAGTAGCATATAAAAAAGAATATGCGATAAGCAATGCACTCTCTGAGAAAAGCAACATGTTTGGTATCTTTTAGAGACTGAGTAATGAGAGGGCCAGAGGAGAAAAATGAAAAGAGAAGGACTGTTGGAAGAATGTTCAATAATGCATTTGCTCAATCCACAAATTGGAAGCTCTCAAACACTATGATGCGAATTAAAGATATGCCAAGCAAAGGAAATTAATTATTAACAAAGTCAAGGCAGCACAGGAATCATAAGATTAGTGACTTCAATTTTAAAGTGAAAAATTTACAAATAAACTGTATCTATAATGTAAGGGGAGAAGGCACTTGTAATTTCATAGCTCCTACACTGTCATCCCACTGAGTACCCAAATACCTCCAAATTGTCTTCCTATTTTCCTGCAAATATCATAAAGATTTTGTTGTTGTTATTATTATTGTTGTTGTTGTTGAATCATAAATTTTTAACAGTTATTTTTATACTTGAAAGTTCAAGGAATACTCTTTATTTGAACATATAGTAAAGTCCTTTATAAATCTAATAGCATGTAAAAATAACACGTAAGAGCTCAGTTTATCATAAAAGTAATTCAACAACATTATGTGGTTGGAACAATAAGAATTTGGGGAACTAGAGTACAGGTTCTTTAGGCAACACAATGGCCACAGTGAAACTTTTTTGATGACCATATAAAAAATGTGTTACATATGTCCTTGTCTTGATCAGCATTATTTCTTGATTCTTTTATACTATGATGTGGCTGATATGCAGCATTTTCCTGAACCAATTCTGAATTTATGACACAGGTACTTAAATAATCCATAACACTTGCTATTTACCTGTGTTTCATTAATATAGGTGAAATGTGGAATGTATCATATACAACTTCATGGCTATTGTTCTGCAATATTGTATTATCAAAACACACACTGAAGCAGCTTATTTCTAACTTGATTTTTAGCTCTCAATGAAATCTTCATCAATTTTTTAAAAAACCATTGTTTTTTTTGGCTTTTCTTCATATCTGTGTCAGTTAGTATGTAGTCAGAAAAGCAAAATTCTTTAGGACAGTTTATTTTAAAAAGCTGATTACAAAGAGTATTTTTCAAAAGACCAGAAAAATCCAACTATAGGATGGAGATGGAATCCAGGAATTAGCAACAATAGAAGTCAGTAACCACCACTGCTAATGGAGAGACTGAGGGAAGAGGCGGTGGTACCAGGGCACAGGGACTGGGGACTCCCAATGGAAAACTGGAGCCAGGAAGGAGGTGCATCTATTGCCATAGACTTTGTTTGAAACATAAAGAGAAAAAAGAACTATTCTGGCTTCCTCCTCATCTTATCCTCCAATTTCTTTTCAATGCATTCCACTGACTGCCCTTAACCAAAAGCCAGAAGGCAAGGGGTCTGGGGAATGTAGTGTGCAGAAGTAAGTGCCCTGAAACATAGGTAGAAGGAAGGAAAGGGCAGGGGTTGATCTGATCAAACAAGCAAATGGCTTAGAAGAGGAAAATTATAGTGGTTTTAAAAACATATTTAAAAATTCTTTAACACAATTGTTACCAAAAGTCGAGTCTAATTCCTCTCCTCTTGAATATGGTTGGTCTTAGTGACTTATTTCTAAGAAACAGAATTTAGCAAAAAGTGCCTGCATGAATTCACAAAGAAGCTACAACTTCCACCCTGTGTTCTCTCTGTGTGTGTCTCTCTCAAGCTCCCTCTTCTTCTCTTCCCCTCTCTCTTCCTCTCTCTCTTCCTCTCCCTCTCCCAACCCACCATCCTTGAAACTCATGTTCTTTGAGGTGGAATTCAATAAAAAGAATTTAGTAGAGGGAAATAATTGCAAACAATAGTTTGTAAAAGACCTGAAAAAATAAACAGAGGAAAGTGAGGCAGCCTAGGAATTCACAACAGCCAAGCAAGTATGAGGAAATGATGCATGCAGGTGTTCTGGCCACAGTCCCAGCTGAAATTCCAGCTAATGGCTGGCATCAAGGCCAGACTAGTGGGGGAGTGAATTTTAAATGATTCTAACCCAGCCATCAAGCCACCCCAACTGATGCCACACAAAGCAGAGACAAGCTGTTCCCAATGTCCCTAACAAGTCCTACCCAAATTGCAGATCCATGCACAAAATACATATTGTCATTGTTTTAAACCACGAAGTGTTTTTGGTGGGTTGTTACAGAGGAGTAGATAACCCCAACAGGATCCAAGAGCGAACAAGCCAGTGACTCGTACAACATCGTTCTCATTCTCTCATTTCTACTGTAGCTAACATTTGAAAGTCTCAGTCAGAGCCAACCACACTCAAATTTTATGGCAATTTTAGGAATTTATTGGGCAATGTTACTGGCAGTAAAAACAATTTTCAATTCATTAATTCTGATTGTACTTTCAAAGGATGAACAATTGTTCATGAAAGCTATGGTTTATTCCTGCATTTACAAGCATTTCCATATAAAGGTGTTGAAAGAACTTGGTTTTCCTCACATGAAATAACACATTAAAACTTTAATTTACATATGTGAAATTCAATTTAATTTACTAATATTTACTATTAATCTGAAATAAATTCCAACTCATGACTGAAGAAGAAATACTATCCATTGAATGGTATGTTTGCATAAAATCTTAATTTGATAATTGTTTGTGAAATTTATTTTGTATGTTGGCCTTTTATAGATATAGGAAAAGATAGAGAAAAAGGAGATGGATAAGAGGGAGAGGAAAAAGGGAAAAGTAAAAGAATGAGTAAGAAGGAAAGAGGGAGGAAAATGTGGAAGGGGAAGGCAAAGGAGAGAGAGAAGCAGAGGATTGAAGAAATAATTCTGAGATATATCTACTTGCACAAGCATGCTGATTCAATGGTCTTTTCACATAATGGAAATATTTTGTCAGTGGAAGAGAAAAAAAACAAACATAATTGGTACATTTTGCAATATGTTTTTGAAGACAATAGATTCAGGAGGGTTTGTTGGAAAAAATATCAGATAAAGGCAGGGGACCAGACTGTGCCACTAACAAGCCAGATGACAGTCAAGTCACTTACTGTCTTTGTGGCTTAATTTCTTCACACATAAAATGCATATGTAATGCCAGATGATTTCTAAGGTATTTAAGTTCCAGCAATAAAATTTTAAGATTATATTATTTTTATGGGAACTTTCCTCTTGCCTGAATAACTAGATTTTGATGCTATGTTTAATCCTAGAGTAAAAGATACATTAGGCTGATAAAACTGATAAATAATGAAACTTGACTCAGCCTGATAACCTCCAACACACCTCACTGTGAAATTCTAGAGTAGTAACTCTGACACTGATTCCAACACTGCATTTGTTTTATTTTGATTTGTATTCCTGTAAGAAAAAAAACTACTTTCCATATTTTTGTCCAGAATTTTTTTAAAAAGAAAAGAAATGGATAACCTCATTAACCACATTTGCTTCTATTGTATAATATTTCCACATTATTTACCTAAGAGTAAAAAATTAGTGAAATTATCTCATACAATTTAGACTTCTCTGAATGGGGTTCCTTGTCTGAGTACCAGACACTATAAAATTCTCTCTGCTTTCCTGACTCACTTTCACTGCAAACTCTACTATTTCAAACTCTACTACTTCCTCTACTGAATACTCAGTAAAGTTCTTGTGGGATGAAATGAAATTCTTAGAGGATAGGACCAAGTGATTTATTTCTCCATTTTAGGCTCTTTCCAAATTCTAATCCATCTTACCAACCAACCATATCACTAAAAGCTCAGGTGTATTTTTCTTTTCCTTTAATGTCTTTCCATCTCTGTCAGGCCTGCTCCTCTGACCACCCACGCTCTTCATAGGTACTTGCTTCCAAGTATGGAAGTGTCTGTGGCTCTATGTTCACCATTGAAGAGCTCATCCCTCTATGGAATTTAATTCATTAATATTGTTATTCAATAACTTTATAGATGGGTGAAGTATGATTATTTAATTTATCTAGTTTCTAATTATTGTTACCATATGATTGTTTATAGCCTTCTACATCCTGATCAGAAGTATCAAATAGATGTTGAACTTAAAGCAGAAGCTGTAGTTTGAGAAAAAAAGCAGTAAGGGGGTTGCGAAATCTTAAAATAAAGTGCTTTTGTGTACCAAAGTCAAAATATATCCTGAAAAGGATAAATTTAAGAAGAATGCATGATGATGATTAAAAAAAAACATTTTTCTGTCTTAGAATTTGTAAAGATTCCAAATGTAATGAGGAAGAGGAAAGTCAGAAGGGAAGGTAAGCAAAAGGATTAAATTCTAAGAGCATCCCTGAAAGGGTTCTAAGTCTCAAGACAATCTCCTCAACTGAACCCCATGTGGAATGTTAAACTCCCTAGTCTATATGGAAACCTGAATATCAAGGAGATTAATGCATAGTTCTTGTGTGAAATTTCACAGAAATTTTCCAAGGCTAGAATTGTGTGACAGCCACAGAGAAGTGGCCACAGACCATATCTAGGCAGTCAGGACCTAAGACAGGCAATGCAAGTCTCCTACAGACCCATAAGTTTGCATTTTAAATACCTAAGAGAGTATTTGAAAGTTGTGCATACTCTAAGAGGGGTATGGGAATGGGAATACTCATATGCTCCTTTACATTTCCTAGACTCTCTTCCAGTTAGTTTGGTTGGCCATGTGACTAGTTCTGGCAAGAAGATATGAACAGAAGTGGTGTAAATCACTCTGGATCAAGTGACTAAATATTAGGTGTGTCCATCATGTTCTCCTTCTGGTGTGACATTAGAAACTATATATTACAACACAAAAAGGAAGGGAAATGGATTCTTCCATCACTATTTGAAAGAGAGTTGCCCCAAAGAGTCCAGACCAGAAATTACCACCTTAGACTTTACAAATTTTATTCTTATAAGCACTGAAATTTCATGTTTTATTTATTAATTAAGCATAGTTCAGCCTAGTGTTAATCAAAATGTGGTTCACACTAGTAAGTTCTGGTCTACAAACTGATACCAATCTATGATGAAATTAAGTACAAAATTTGAAAGTTTTTAAGAAACTTTTATAGCAATTTGAAATAGAAAATTTACATTTGTTTGATTTAATAAAAAACAAATTCAGGTTTGTATTTTGTTCTTGGCTTTATTTTTTCAAATTTCGCTCTTCTGGTAATTTATCTTTATTGTACTTTATGAATATTGGTTCATAACAAACTGCAAATAATAAAAACTGTTTTTTCACCACTGAGAGTTTGATAAACACTGGCTATTCTACCCTGAATAGTATACCAAAGCAAAAATAGGAATATCTTTGGATACCAAAATAGATCGAAAAAGGACTAGACATCAGATATTTTGCTCTAAAGGAAGGACATCACATAGGCTCCTTATGAATTAAATGCTTCCTATATAGAGAGAGAGAAGATGGAAACTGTATAAATTAACTATTTTAAATCCTGAATATAATAAAGTACCTAGCATTTTATAAAATTCTATTTTCTACCCTAAAATAAAATAATACTGTAATATAGAAAATAACTTCTATCAGAGACAAAGCAAATAAAATGTCTGTCATCTTACTTCTTGGCTTTGACTGTGATAGTGGTAGAGATGGTCAGACATGAGTTTCCTGAGAGAGCATTTCTTGATTAATAAGTTATTGAAGCTTCTCTTTCTCTCCATTCTCACAAGGCACCTCTCATCATCTGAATGCAAGAAGGATGACAATGATCTCTCCCTGTTCATTTTCATTGTTGACAACTTCTTATTATGAGGCAATTATAACACTGAAAACTCATGAGATTTTAAGCTGTGCATCTTCAAATCCCTTTATGATCAGGCAGTTATAACACTGTGAATTCTACTGAGGCTTTAGCTGCCTATCTTTACCTGTTCCTATGAAAATGTAGTAATAACACTGATATCCTGTAAAACTTAAACTGCTCACTTTCACTTACCCTCAATGATGAGTGCAAGCAATCCATAAAGGGGAAGATTTTCATTGTGCTGGATTGGTAGTGGTCAAATTGGCATCACTGCTTTCAGTTCCTTCTAAGGCTGAGAACTATGCTTCTTCATACTACCTTCACTCTATAGACCAAGGTTAGTTTGCTGATGAAAGGAATGCTTGTGAAAGTTGGAAGGTAGAAATAAAACAGAAATTATTATTGCTTAATACATTATGACAATCAGAGAGGCAGATACCTAGTTTCAGACCACTCTGCAAACTCCCACTTTGTGGTAGTGGACATTTGTTGAACTCCTCGGGATTGGCATCTCCTTTACCCACCCCAAACATTCAAACTGATGTCATTACTGTTCCTCTGATCTTTTAGCTACATCCTTCCAGACATTCACTCCCCTAATTCCTATATTAATCTTTAATTGCTGTATTATAACCTTTTCGACTTTCTTTTATTCTAAAACCAGACTGATATAGATACTGTCAAAATTTCCAAGCAACATTAATTGTTACCTCTATAGTTCTCAAAAAAATTTATGCCAACTTAAAGGATTTTAATAAAAGTTCTTGCAAAAATGCATTTTGAACAATATGTCATTGATTATTAAGATGCTACAAATGTATTCAGATTCCAGGCATAGTTATTACCATACGTTGAAATACAAGTGAGGCACACAGAACAGACATCCTGATATTTCTTTCCCAAATGAGAATTTATTTCAAATCATGATCATCTGACAACAGATACATAGTACAGAGTTGAGCCATATGATATTGCTGGTATGTGGCAATTTAAAATTCAGGAACTCTTGTCTTATGGTTTAAACTGAGATTATGATAATCTCTTCATTCTAATGGATTTTTAGTGGAAAGAATACCATTTTTTTTCCATCTGGTAATGGGGATTTCTCATCATAAAATTTATATGGTATAAGCAGAGAGTATTTGCTGAGGGTATACATGAAATTATAACTCCCTGAATTCAGATGAAAGGTCTATGTATTTGAACCTAGAGCAGCAGTGACCTCAACCATAGTAATTTCATTTTTGGAATACATATTAGTGTTCAAGGACTGGTAATGTTAGGGAAAGGTATTCCTCAAAAATCCTAGGATCACATCCTATATCCTTGTTCTAAGTCAGGGTTTCTCTACCTTGACACCATTGACATTTTGGCCCAGATAATTCTTGTCCTGAATGGGGGATGGAGGGGGCAGGGAGTAGGGGCTATCCTGTGCCTTGTAGGATGTTTACCAGTATCCAGGCCTCTACCCACTAAATAGCATCTTCAATCATGAGGACAAAAAGAGTCTCCAGATATTGCCAAATATCTTCTAGGGGGCAAAATTGTCCCAGGTTGAGAACTACTCTCTTAGATAAAACAGAAATATGGTGTTGGCAACAGTTTAAGGCCTCTTTACTGTCAACTTATAATTTAACCTTCTGCCTTACATTTGATTTTCCTTCCAGATAGAGTGAAATCCTTTCAATGTCTCAGTAAGGAGATTGAATAGGTATCAAACTGTGCCACATATGCCAAAGAAATTATTTTAAAGGCATTATCTGTAAAAAATCCAAGGCGAGGTTTAAGTGCTTATGAGTAGCAATTTAGAGTGAGTTTACACTGTATGCTGCTGCTGACATTTATGTTTCTTTTAAATTAGATATTGCCTTCATCTTCAGGAGATATTAGATTGAGTATCAATAAAACAGACTACATGAATGATAAGTATATAAAAAACAAAGCATCCCTTTATTTCAAATTAAGTTATAAACTATTTACACTTTGACCCTTGAAGCATAATTTACAGGAATTTAAATCAAACAAATGCTTAATATACAGCCACTGTTCTCCTAAAATGGCATAAACATCAACTTTTTCTTTCTCACTCCTCTCCTTCTAAACTTTCTCTTGTTTTATGATGAATTTCAGGCTTACCATACAAAATATGTAGCATGAACTAACAGGGAAAAGAATCACTGACCTAGGAAGTGGATAGTCTCACAGAATAACTGTGCTGGAGGATGGAAAAGCTCAAGAAATAATTTCTATGCACCCACAAGTGGCATAGAAAGAGCCAAACTAAAGGTGGTGTTTAGTTGAGAGTGGGATTTGGTTATGACTCATGGGGACCAATGAATAGATGGGAACAAGGGCAACTTGGAAGATGCCAACATGCATAGATTATTCAGGTCAAAGTTCCTTTCCAGTGTTTTGGCAATATATAATCTCCATGTAACTAGATGGAACCCAGAAAGAAAACTAGGCATTGGGGGAAGAAGGTGAATAGATTAAGATAAATTTCCACTACCCAGAAGAAATAAATAAAATAAATTAAAATAAAGTTATTTTACCTTTTCAGTACACCCAAATATGTAAACTCGTGTTTTTACCTGCTACACCAACTTTATTGCAAAAGAAATTAGTTGTGTACAAGCAGACTGAAAAGATACAAAATAATAATCATCAGCTGCATAGACAACCATGTCCTTATTTCTACTCCTAGAAACAGGGTTTTCAAGCTGGCATTGAATTAGGGAAATTTTAAGGAAAAAAAATCTTTAACAATAATTTGAAGGTGAAGAATTTTCTAGATGTTTGTGCATGTTATAGTGCTAAAGTACACAGAATGAATTTATAAAGTCTCCATCTCTAAAATTATGGTGTACCGTATTTTAAAGAAATGCATTGTTACCTGCTTTGTTTCCTATTCACAGTTCCAAGTTTTCGCAAAGAATGAGATTTTTGCAGTAGGTGATGTGAAAAGAGCTTTGTAGTTACAATACCCAAGAACAGGGCTATTGCAAAAGGTTTTGGTAGATAGACTTAACTGAAAGACTGATTTAGGTAGGCCTTCATTCTAATTTGAAGTAGGGTTTAGTACAGCCATATTTCAAGCACTAAATTACTTGGCTGACTCCATTCTAAGTTTGCTTTCTTCATAATTCATGTACATAGAACTGTGCTTCTTTACATCAGCGTAATTATTCAATGAAGTTTTGCACCCATACTAGGCTGTAATTCTATTAGAGCAGGAGCCTTGTCTGATTTTTCTCACCCTAGTAACTTCAAACATAACATATTTGGTAAATGAATTCATGCATTCATTAACTGTTCATCTTACCAGTTTGCTTTTCAAATATAGTACTTGGCAAGAAGTTATTCTACCATCACTTCTTTCCCCATTTCATGCTTTTTGTTCCACTGGGGCAATAAACATCATGATACCAAAGTAATCCACAAACCTCTTGTTTTTCTGATTCATTCTCTTCTGGGCTAAGAAGCCCAAATAATTGGAATAAGATGGATATCTTGTGTCCCTGTCAATGCCAGTTATACTTCTCTGAAAGCATTCGCATCTCTGTTCTTTCAGGTGTCATTAATATGGCCATTTGGTGATGGCATCCATGATGGAGTTCTGAACTTTAATGGTCATCTCAAGGTTGTGCAACAGGGTACATATTCTACAGCTTCTCTTAGAAAAGGACAAGAGTTCCCCCAGGGTCCAGATCTGATATTGAAAATTATTCCTGTCTGGCTGGCTAATGAGGTAAAAACAGATCCATCCATAGTGATATACCATAACCTCTTTATGGTGGTGTGTCTACTAAAATTTCTCCCAAAGTGAACTCCTTACAATAATGCAGTGGAAGAGGCTGTGAAAGCACTTATACAGTGCTAAAAACAACCATTTAAAAAGTGAGACACACACAGCAATATCCTGAAAAACCGAAGATACATTTATCTGGCTTCCTAAATGTATTAATAACATGGAATTACCAGAGGACCTGGATTGAGTTGGTCAGTTCAGGCATAAAACAAAACAAAACAAAAAAAAAAGACAATTTGGCCATTTTGTTTTTACTATTAGACTGCTTGAATATATCAGGTGTCATATAAAAATGTATATCCTAAAGGTTTGTGATTGTATTCTAAGCCCAATGCCTCTGATGTCTTTTTTTTTAATGGAGTTGCTCAGCTGTTTATTGAAATGACAAAAATGACTAGGTATGGTATAAATAAATATATATGTATATATCTGTCTATATCAATTTCTATCTATTTATATGTCTCTCTATATGTATATCTACATATAATCCCCCTACAAGAGAACTGTGATTTAATTACTAGCCCCATGCCTTCCTTCCAATTACCTCCAGGCTGCTAAAGATTCCATCAGGGATTTTTATGATCCCTGTGTGGACCATTTAGAGAACACAACTGTGGCCTTTTAAACAGCTCACTTCACTGCGCTCTAACAATTTTAGCCTGAGCAAAGTAAAGCTTTGAAAGGCAGCTATGTAACACCATCTTCATTCCAAGTATTAATTTGATATCTGCATAATTTAATCTCTTCATTCTAAATACCAAACTGTTTCCAGAAGTTAATTGGTTTTTTCTTTTTGTTTTTACTTTTTTTAATTTAGATATATTAACAGATTTTGTTTGCATTTTAATTTTCTCAGTTTTGGCAAGGTCCACATTTCAATTATAATTATTAGGGCTCACCATGGGATTTATATATTTTAAAGATTACATTAATTAGCTCTCGGGCAAAAAATAAATTTATTCCTCATCAGGAGTATTATCAGCAAGCATATCCAAATGACTTTCAGACAGTTTCAGGGCATTAGTAATTCAGAGAACGGCCAAGACCATTGTGCCTTTTATTAAGGACCCACTGCACTGCACTGCTGTTAATTTAGTCAATTTGTAAGTCCCAAGATTATTTAGATATACATATATATAGATATATAGGCGCTCTCTCTCTCTCTCTCTCTCTCTCACACACACACACACACACACACACACACACACACACATTAACTCTTGGGATGACATTAGCCTTATCTCTATAATGCATATAAACAAATATTTTGAGGCTAAATAGTCATTAGAAGAAAACTGGGGTAGCTTTAACTTGCTATCATATAAAATAACAGTTGAACTTTAGCTCTCTATAAAGTCCTTTTCATGACCCAATTGTTTGGGACCTTTTAGAGTGTGTTTCAGAGGTAGTCATAGGCCTCAACACGGTCTTCTCTATGACAATATAGGAATATTTTTGCTGCAGTGTTGCCTGCAGTTAAGACTTACCAGAATGCCCTTCCTTCCCTCAGCTGCATCTGCTCTGTGACTTTTGCCACTGCCCTTCACTCCCAGTGACAATATGCTATTTGGCTGCCATAAATGATAATACTTGCTGAGCACTGGAGAAACACTGGTGACTATGGATATTCGACAATATAGAGGTGTTACCCCACTGCTAGTGCAGCTCCCTCCTAACATCTACTTTTTGTCACACTTTATTACTGAGTGATGCTCCCTGTGCTCCTGATGTCTCTCTGAGATTTTTATGAGAAAATACCTGCTTCAAATTTTATCAATAGAAGCCTTTCTCTGCTAGGATTCAGATGTGCATTCACAGAAAGCAATAGACATTGTTCTCTGACCAATACCATCTCTCTCTCTAACGGTGGGAATGCCTATAGTGGAACAAGCTTGTTTTCCTAACTTTCTTTTTCCTTAGGCTCTGCTGTTTCCCATGAGGCACCTCAGTACCTCATAGAGATAGACCTTTAGGGACCTGAGCCTTGAATAACCTGATGTCATTCCAGAATGGCAAAGGCAGCAGACCTAGACTCAAAGTATAAACCTGCTTCACAATGGAGAAATCGTGGAATATGCAAACTGTGTGTGTGTGTGTGTGTGTGTTTATGCAACATTTCAGCATTTAAGGTAGCTAGTGTAGTAATTTAAGGCATGCTTTCTGGAACCACACGACATAGATGTCAATGTCACTTTTTAGCTCTGTGGGCCTGAACAATTCACTTAGCCTACCTATGCCTCATAACTCTCATCTTTTAAAGTGTGAATAATAATGGTACCCTCTTCCTAGGGTTGTAATGTGATTAGATAAGCTAATCTACGTAAAGTGCTTAGAACAGTACTTGACACTTAGTAAGTGTTATCTAAGTGTTAGCTATGATGATAGTAATGGTTCTCTATGTGTGGTGCAATTATTCATTCCAGTCCTCTAAGTGATGGGGATACAGTTATGACTAAAATAAATGAGACTATGACAATAACTAAATAAATAAATAAATAACCTCTCAGGAAGTAGTAAATGCAGTGAAACAAAAACTGGGGAAAAAAAAGAAAAGAAAAAATACTAAGGATCAAAGGAATAATTTTGAAGTATTAGTCAATGAGAGCGTCATATTTATTTTTTGTAAAAGAAACAATAATATAATTTTTGTTGCATGTTGCCATTTAAAAAAAATTAGATGAGTTTGAAAGTATAGATAAAATTCAGCTAAAAAATAGTTTCAGTTTTCATTATTTCATCCATAAAATTACTGGTCTGGCAATCAGATCACTGTTTTGGTGTAGTTCAGATAACATGGAAAATTCCACTCCACAGATTATTCATGGTATTCTTATAAAAATCTGGGTTTTCATATGGCATTCCATATTTATTTTCTCTCTTCTTGAAAATGTTTTTGCTTCTTCTGAAGATTTAAAGCACAATGCTGAGACTAGAAACCACCTACTCGTACATTTACACACTGAGAACTGAAACCACCTATCCCCATATAGCTTACTGTCTGTTAGATGTCATCAGACTATAGCCCATGCGTCAAATCTTGCTCCATGTTTATGTACATAAAGTTTGGAACATAGCCATGCCATTTATTTCCATATAATTTATGACTCCTTTTGCACCACAACAGAGTTAAATAGTTGCAGCAAACTTGTATAGCCCAAAGTCTAAAAATTTTTACTACTTTACAGACCTCATATCTACACCAGGATTTCCCAGCCTGAGCACTATTGATATATTGGACTGGGTAATTCTGTGTTTTAGAACTTGTCCTCTGCACTATAGGATGTTTAGCAGCACCCTTGGCTGGCATCCATTGACGAAATGTCAATAGCACCACTGCCCCCCACCCCTGTGATAACTGAAAATGTCTCCAGAATTTGCCAAAATCCCCTGGGAGGCAAAACAGCCACAGTCGAGAAACACTGACATGAATTTACTATTCAGTTTTCTACATTAGTATCACTTTACTATTCTAGAAGACTCTTGCTCAGACAAATAATTGTATTGCCCATTATAGAACTTCTCAAAAGACCCACCAACTCTTCAGCAGGAAATATTAACAAACAATTTGTATCCTCACCTTGCTGTGTCCCCAATCCTAAACTATTACATCATGATCCTTACTGAATCCTAATTAAGCCTCTATATTGAAAAACCACCTTAAACCAAACTTCAAATTTTTAACAAAAGTCCAACGTTGTCCTTTCCCCTCTGAGACAAGACCAAAAACAACTGTCAAGGTGGTGATCTTCTCTACTATGGTAAGCAGTACATTGAGATTTGTCTTATCAACAGGTTGTGTTGGTCATGTTTGGAGTGCCAGCATTCAATAGTACATAACAAGCACTAAAATCACAATGTCTTACATATATAAAGCATACTTAAAAAAATACTTGATTTATATTCAGGAAATTATATTTGAGGCATCTTTTTCACTTACTAAACACGTGTGTTGAGTCTAAACTATTTCTTTTATATTTCTTGTAATTACCTCTGGTCTCACTGCTTTTAGAAGATTTAAAATAAATTCAGACAAAGAATGCAGATGCCATATTTACAAATGGAATATTTTAATGTTATTGGGATTTCTCCAGGTCTTAAGTATAATTAAACATATTTCAGAGTAAATTATCTGCATTTTGAATTGGCATCCACCTTAAAGAGGAAATTGCTGAGTTCTACTTAGGAAAATTGTCTTACCCTTGAGTAAATAAACAGGCAAGAAATCCTTTTTTGAGTGAGGAAACTCACAATTTGCCTGAGTAAAAAATATAATGACTCAAACTGGCCTAATTAGGTAAAAATAATAAGAATTTTCATCTACCTGAAACCAAATAATCAGCTTCTTTGTGTTTCTCGATTTTCTACCAATTGTTGATGTAGCTTTATAAAATTCATTTTGTGTTTTATTTACTGCTCAGTCCTCAGAGTCAAGGAGAGTTTCAGGCACATAGTAGGTGCTCAATAAACATCTGTCAAATAAAACAGTAAATTAACTAATTTACTCTATATGTAATGAGAATATATGAAATCATCACTGATAATTTGCTTAAGGTTTACAGCCCTTATCTCAATTTCAACTGCATTAACATCTAAAATCTTCAGGATCCCATGAAGATTCCCTGTGGTGATAAGATGTATTCTTGATTACTTGCTTTTCAGAATTTTTTTTAGGCAGAAGATACTATGCATCTATGCAGAGACATCCTTTCCAGTTAACAATTTTCATCCGGTTGTCCTTAATATTCAATCCCCAACTAGAGCTCTTAGTTAAGGAGATACATTTAGTGCCTTGATAATGAAGAAATGTTAAGATTTCTACATTTTGGGGGGATGTGGAAAGCCATACAAGAACACAGATCTTATCTTAACAATGAGTACAAAATGAAAAATTTGTAAAATCATAAATTTTTGAGCCCTTCAGAGAACTGAGGTTATAACATTTCTGGTTGAAATGCAAAATATTTTAGCCACTTTGATAATTTCTATAAAGTTAAAAATGTATTTACCTTATAATTCAGCAATCCCGCTCCTATGTATTTACCAAGAGAAATGAAAAAAATACCTATATGTAAATGTTCATGGGAGCTTTATTCATAATAGAAAAAAATGAAAAACAATAAAAATTTCCTCAACTTGTGAATAGAGAAGCACACCTTTCAAAATTCAAACAATGGACACTATGCAACAATAAAAAGGAACACAATACTGATACACATAAAAATATGGGCAGATTTCACATTATTATGCAAAGTGAAAAAAGCCAGACACATAAGATATATACTCTGACTGATTCTATTTAAATGACCTTTTAATAAAGGAAAAAACTAAAGGGATAGGAAACACATTAGTGGTTTCTAAAGAACTGGAGGTAGATGGAGCATGAGGAAACTGAATTATGAAATTATGAAATGTATATTTTGATTGTGGTTATGTTTATACAAATACACACTTTAATAGGGTAAATTTTAGCATATAAACTTTTGTTTCAATAAAGTTAGAAAAAATGCAACAGTATGAACTATAAAGACAGCCAGTTTAATCCTACTTGATTTTGTTTGTACCCAAGGTGAAATTAAGAATTCCAGGATAGAGAGTTACTTAAATTTCTTTCCTGCCAAGTACAAAGAACTCTTATATAACACAACAAAATCATAACATTTTCTACTGGAAATGAATTTAGAGATTATCCAGGCTGAACACCTCATTTTACAGGTAAGGAAACTAAGACCTAATGAAGCTGAATGACTCACCCAAAACTCCCAGATATAAAAGCTACAGTAGATTTGCCCTCAAAATAATCTTACTAGATTTACCCCAAACTGTAGAAAAGCAGTTTGAATAAATCAAAGAAATCCTAGGAGCCGATGTTACAAGTTGAATCTCATCAAGAACCAAAACTGCAGCACCAAACCTTTGAAACTACGCACTAAAATGTGACTGATTCTACAGCTTGGGGAGAGAAACAGTTGTGTTTCATGGAAAAGTGCCCTTAATTGATCAGAGAAATAAAGAACTCCAACTTTTCTCATTTCTCATTGCTCTGTATTCAAATGATTGACTCAATTTGTCAATGCACTTTGCTTAATCGATATTATAATATTAATATTATAATAAAATGGGGAAGGCAGAGGGAGATTCCAAACTTTATATTCAGACCCTTTGAAATCTAAAAGGTGAACATCAGCAGATGTTAACTGAAGCTAAAATGAGGCAGATACAAGATTATTTGTTAATCTGTGTTCTGCCCTACCCTCGCCCCTACTCTTTCTCATTCTCCATTCCTACCACCTAGAACTGTTCATGTTTACGGATATGATCACTTTTCCCTGCCATTAATAATTAGCACATTTTGTACTTGTGTTTTGCAATAGAAACCTGACTAACCAGTGGTCCAAACAATTTAAAAGGTACGATGATTAAATTTATGAATCCACTGGGCTAGGTATGGTGCCCATTTGTTTGTTCAAAAAGTAGTCTAGATGTTGCTGTGAAGGTATTCTTTATATGTGACTAGCATTTACAATGTGTGGACTTTAAATAAAGTAGATTGCCCTCCATAATGTGGGTGTGGCTTCATCCCATTAGTATAATGCCTTAAGAGAAGAAACAAGTTTCCTGAAGAGAGAATTTTGCTTTGAGATTACAACATAGAAACCCTGCTGAGTTTCCATCTGCTGGCCTGCCCTGCAAATTTCAAACTTGCCAGCCCCCACAACCACATGAGAGTCAATTGTTGAGTACTGTTTTATTGTTTAGATTTTAAAAAGTATGTTTACACAATGTGCTATACAGATGATGTATTATAGAATTGTATGCTTGAAACTTATGTAATCTTATTAACCAATGTAACCCTAAAAATTTAATAAAAAAAGAAAATCCAACTGTCTTATATTAAGCCAGACATTAAAGGGATTGTAAAAATTAAAAAAAAATAGTCACTTTTCTTATTAAAAAAAGTGTGCTTATCTGTTCATCAGTTGATAAAATTTGTATTGTTTTCAGTTTTTTCGTGTGTATGTGTGTGTTGTGTGTGTGTGTGTGTGTGTGGTGTGGTGTGTATGTTCTGTTTTTCTAGACAACCCTGACTTATACACAGGGTTCTTCATTTTCATAAAACAAGAAGTCCAGAGGTCATCAATCCAGGGCCAGTTCAATGGCTTCATGATGTCATCAGGGACTCCGGCTTCTAGTTTTCTACTCTTCTATTCTTAGTTGGCATCTTCTGTCCTTATGATCACGGATGCAAGGTAGTTATACACCATCAACATCATAACTGTGTTTCAGAAAAAATAAAATGTTAAACATAGATGATGCAAGTCGCTGGGTCTATGCTTTTAAAGAAATTTCCCAGAAGTCCCATCCAGCAACTTTTATTTATATCTTATTAGCTATAGCTATGTCCTATGGCTGTCTTTACTGCAAGAGAAGGGAAATGTAGTTCTTTTAACTGGGCATTTTGCCCAAACACAATTGGGGAGCTATTCTAATAAAAAAGAGGAGAATAGACATTGGATAAGTTACCAACTGTGTCTACCACATCCCTTTACTTCTATGGACTAAACATACTCTAGTTCTTAGATCCACTGATCTTCGTTTTAGTACTGGAATGCTACTTCCTCTTAGATACCATTTTGGTCTTCCTCTGTTAGAGGATTATCTATTTTTTCTCATATTATTACCATTTAATCTTTCTTCTCACTTCTACATTCCCTCTACTCCGCACATACACATCTCATAGAATGGATGTTTTAGTCAAAGCAACATGGGAACACGGCAAGTAATCAGCATTTTATGGTTAATGGGTCTACTCAAAAACAGATAATCTTTTAATACTGAATAGTCAGGGTTGCAGCTAATAACAATAATTAACTTTGTTGGAAAACATTTTCCACACAAAGAGGGTGTTTAAGTTTAAAGGACACATGACTAGCTAGGAAACTCATTTCCCAAATGATTAGCAGGATGGTTAGCGCAAGTCTATTAACTGCTTGAAATTAATACATGAGGCACAGTTGCTTATCTCTGGATATGGTACTACTGGACTGATTTCTGTCTGTCAGAAATAATCAGTAATTATGAAGACAATACAAAATCAAACAAAGAAACTTAAAAATTGCCCTAAGGGGGCATGCGTAAGAGAGGTAATTAACTTTTTCTTTTATTTTTTAGTATAAATGAAAGCCCATATGGTAGAGATTGCTGTTAAATATATTATGTAAATTCTGTATCCTTAATATTTCAGTATCCATCCTACTTTTTGCAACCTCATTGTCACTCCTTTAGACCAGACCTTCCTCATATAGTCTACATGTATTCCTTATTTTAATCATATTCCATTCCCTATACCACTGCTATTGTTATCTTCCCAAGTATGAATCTGATCATATGACTTCACTGCCTAACTCTTTCTTTCTATAGGTCTCTGTAGCATTCAAGATAAAGTCAAATACTTCAGCTTAGTTCACAATGATTCTTATGATCTATCTCCTACACTCTCTAGGCTCATCTCCCATTGACACTACCTTTCTCACACTCTATAAACATATAAAAATAATCCATTTATTTATTCACTTATTGAATAGCTATATACTGAACACAAACTCTGTGCCAGGTATTTTCCTAGGGACAAGAGATGTGACAACAATCATGATAGCTTTGGGCCCTGACATCTTGGAAATTACAGGTTAATAAAGGATTCAGTCCAATAAATAAAATATTAGAAACAGTCTTAAACCAAACACAAGGCAGGAGGATAACCAAAGAAGTTGTATTAATTACCTATTGTTAGATAATGAATCATCCCAAAAAGCAGTTTAAAACAATAGCAATCAGAAAAAGGACAGGAAAAAATGGCACAGATGACAGAGGCTCTCTTCATCCCTCTGGTGACCAAATCAAAGTTGTGACAGAAACAAGGAGCAAACAGCAAAGAAAAATTGCCTGGGATCTGGATGAATAAGCCATACAACTAGGGAGAGAAATAATTAATCACCTCACAACAGTAGAAGGTAGGAGGAGGCTAGGACACGAGGCTGCCCAGTCTCCAGCGGCTGAGTGGGATATAAGCTGTGGCAGCAGCAGCTGCAGATGCCCCTTAAAGGGGCCATATCCAAGAGTGGACTTTCGAGGTGATGGACCTGCTTGCTCTGAACACCAGCACTGGGTTGGCGGCATGGGGGCACCAGAGACTTACAGGGGGGCACTGAGTTGTCGGAGTGAGGGCTGAAAAGAGGCCTTGTCCTGGACAGAACTTCAAGCAGTATCCATTGTTTGTCTGGTGAGCTCTCTCTGCTCTCAGTGTATGGACATAGTGCTGCCATAGCCCTGCAGTCATCCAACTGGGTAACAGAGGTTGCTCCACCCAGAGGATTCCCTGAAACTTCATCTACCCCAACTCAAAGCCCCACCCAAGCCACATCCAGATGTGTCCTCTGGCGAGTCTGATGCCCCTTGATGAGTAGCACCTAGACTCACACTGGTGGCAGCTGACTGTGGTTTCTGGTGTGACCTCTGGAGGCAACTGTAAGCACAGCATCTGTGGATTGCTTGCTGAATCTTAACGGGTGGCCTCAGAGGGGCATAGGCTGGGAATAAATCTGGCCTGCAGCTGAACCCCTCTCGGACTGCGCCACTGGACACCTACTACACAAAGCCACACTAATAAGACCAGGAGACTTAGGAGCTTTGCTTAGTACATAGAAACAGACACGGAAAGGCAGCCAAAATGGGAAGACAAAGAAGCAGAACCCATATGACAGAACAGAACAGAGATCCAGATATTATGGAGTCAAGCAATCTAACAGATGCAGAGTTCAAAACACTGGTATTAAAAATGCTCAATGATCTGTAAGAAGTGTAGATGAATTCTGAGAGAACTTTCACAAAGAGATAAAAACATAAAAATGAAAAATGGATATTATAAAGGGAATGTGTCAGAAATGAAGAACACATTTCCTGAGATGAAGAGTATATTAAATGGAATAAGTGAATAAAGAAGAGGATCAAATTACCTTTATAGAGGATGGGAAAGCCAAGAACACTCAACCAGAATGGCAAGAAAAAAGAAGCCAAGAATATCATAATAATTATGATATTATTGGGACACTATTAAATGTAAAAATATCCATGCCATAGGGGAACCAGAAAGAAAAAAAAAACAAGACATTGAAGAGCTATTTGAAGAAATAATGATGGAAAACTTCCCTTGTCTAGTGAAGGGAATAGACAAATCCCAGGAAGATCAGAGAGTTTCAGAAAAGAAGAATCCAAAGAGGCCCACAGCAAGACACACCATAATTAAAATGCCAAAGGTTAAAGACAAAGGGAGATTCTTAAGAGCAGCAAGAGAAAGAGCAGTGAGTTACCTACAAGAGAGCTCCCATAAGACTTGCAGCTGAATCCTCAAAAGAAACAATGCAGGACACAAAAGCTTGGCACAAAATATTTTATGATGAAAATTCAGGATCTACAACCAAGAACACTTTATCCAGCAAAGCTATCATTTAGAGTCGAAGGACAGATAAAGAGATTCCCAGACAAAAATAAGCTAAAGGAATTTATATACCACTAAGCTAGGATTACAGGAAATGTTGGAGGGACTTCTTTCACAAGAAAAAAAAACATGTATAAAAAACAGGAACAAAGAATGGTAGTAACTGCATTCCTATCAACAAGTACCTCAAATGGAAAAGAATTAAGTGCTCTAACCAAGAGATAGAGTGGCTTAATGGATCAGAAAAGAAGACCCTACATATGCTGCCTACAAGAGACTCAATTCAGATTAAAAGACACACACAGACTAAAAGGACAGGAATGGAAAAAGATATTGCCTTGATGGATCCAGAGGATATTGCTCTGAATGAAATGGGTCGGATAAAGACAAATATTGCAAGATTTCACGTACATGTGGAATCTAAAGAACAAAATAAACAACAACAAAAGCAGAAATAAACTCATAGATACAGAGAATATTTAGAGGGTTATTAGATGGGAGGGGGTTTGGGGGAATGAAAAAAACAATATCAATCATTTAATACAATTGTTCTCATGGTTTTGAGTATAGACTGATTCACATAGGTGATTCTTATTCAGAATTTCTCATCCAGTTTGTCATTTCAGTGCCTAAATTTTCATGTCACCTCAAAGGCCTCCTAACTTGTATGTTTGGGTTGGAAAGACTTGAGCAGCTGGGAGCTGGAGCAGCTGGGGCTCCTCAGGCATCTCCTTCTATCTCTATGTTTTACTTCAGCACAGCACTTCAGGGAGGCTGGTCTTTTTACATGGCAGCTCAGGATTCCAATGGCAGATTTTAAAGAAAAAAGAGGAGGAAGCTGAATCATCTTTTATGACCTAGGCTTGGAAGTCAAATAATGTGGCATTTACTGTACTTACCAATGAGGAAGTCCCCAAAGCCTGCCCAGGTTTAAGGGAAGAGGATATAGACTCCGCCTCTTGATGGAAGAGCGGTAAGGTTCTGGAAAACATGTCAGGCTGGATACGTTGTGGCAGATAGTTTGAAAAACATGATCTGCTACAGAAATCTTTCCAGAAGCATCTTGTTTCTTCACACTCCCAAGCTTTCATAAATGTTGTTCACACTTTCTCAAATGTCTTTTTTCTTCTTGATTTACCTTATTAATACTCATTTGGTAAAATTTATCTCAAGTGTCTTCTCCTTTGAGAAGACTTCTTTGATCACTGTTCTCATGCCATTAGATAGCCATTGTCCTCTCATGCTCTTCACCTATATCTTGCTTCCTTTACATGCCCTGCCTGCACAATCCTAGCCTTCTTTTAACAATATATTGTGGTAGATGATTTCTTTACTCTATCATTAAACCCAAAACTTCTTGAAGGCATAAATCTCTGTCAATTTTTCATCCTTAGGAGTCAATTAAGTATTTGTTATATAGCAGGTACTTAAATCATTAACAGGAAGGCAAATTAGATTGTCTAGGGTAATCTATAGCTTTATAGAAATGTTATATACTTTTTGCTAGGATTTTAGGTATTCTATACAGGAAGTGGGAATAACAAATATAAAGGAAAGAAAGAAACAGAGGAAGGAAGGAAGGAAGGAAGGAAGGAAGGAAGGAAGGAGAAGGGAGGGAGGGAGGGAGGAAGGAAGGGAGGGAGGGAGGGAGGGAGGGAGGGAGGAAGGAAGGAAGGAAAGAAGTCTAGTTTCTATATCCATATTACTTATTCTAAATTATGAGATCATTTTACATGGAATCTATGGCTAAAACAAATGGTCATGTACTGGTAAAGCATTAAGTATTTTATAACCCCGAGGACAGTAAAACAAACATTATTGGACCTTTCTTGTGTGTCCAGCAGTTTATGTACATTCACATCAAAGATTTTGCAGATGAGAAAACTAAGACTCAGCATGTAAGCAATTGTTCTAAGACATAGTAGACACTCAATTATTATTCCTATACTCTTTGTAAATGATGGAACTGGGATACAAACTCATATCTGTTTGAGTACAAAATTCACACTTTCTCTTATCAAGTGGATGTAAAGTACAGCATAAAGAATAGTCAGTAATATTGTAATAACTATGTGTAGTGTCAGGTGGGTACTAGACTAATCAGGGGGGATCATTTGGTAAATTATATAAGTGTTTAACCACTGTGCTGCACACCTAAAACTAATGTAAAAATATTGAATGTCAACTGTAATTGGAAAATAAATAAATAACATTAAAAAAATCATACTTTCTTCCATATTGTTCTTCAAGCAAGTTTCCATAGCTATTAATATCTAATCCCAAATGAGGATAGATCTCCATGATATCAAATTTCCACCTATTTGTGGATGTCCTTATAGAAAGTTTAAGTTTTTCAAGAAAATAATTAAAGTAGAGATATAGACCATAAGAGTCTATCTCTTCTGTTTTTGTTTGTTTGTTTGTTTCTTACTCTTTCTCTTAGATTTTTAGGTGCTAGTGTAGAAGAAAAAATGCCTGGATGGAAATACTGAGAAAGATTCTATGACCCTCATTATAGATGAAGGACTCTGACATTACAATTAGATGTACAATTCTATTATTCATCCGAAGTGTTACCAGAGTCACTCTGGGTTAGTCTCATTGTCTTACAACCATTTCTAATATCTCATACTTTTCAACCAAAATTGTAATAAAATAGAGTGATCAGGCACTATCATTTTGGTTTGACTGATTCCTTTAAGGTAATGCTACTAAAATTATTAAAGGACACTATTTACACAGAAAACTGTAGAAAATTTATCTTTATGATTAAGCTACCTTCATAAATATGTGAAATTTAGTCACTTTTCTTCTTTCCAATTTTCACTCTTTTTAAGTTCTGCAAGATCAGACCAGAAAACAATGTAAGAGTGGAATGATTTGAGGTATTTTATAATGGTTATAATCTAAACACTAAATAACCAATCTGAGCTGATGTCTTTACATCATTAACATTACTTATTAACAATTTTTATTTAGAAGGAAATGTATAAAAGGAAATATCATTTTAGCTTTTTTCTTTTTATTGGTTAGTGAATAAGAAATTTTGAAATTTTGAAATATTTATACAATTCAAATCTAACCATATATATTGATGTAAAAGACCATATGACTTATTCCTAAATTGAAAATTATGTTTTTATTATTAACTAGTTAGAATGATCTTTGTATCTACTTCTATGCACTTAACAAAGCTAATTGAGAAGTATATTAAGCCTCTTTTATCTTGCCATACTACCATCTTTTCTGGTGGAGAGATTATACTTAGTTGGCATATTCCCAGAGGAATAAATTATTTCAAGACCAAGAGATCTCATAACCTCTCAGCATAGTCAGTGTACTCACTTGGGGAAAGACAACAAATCTATTCTAAAATTGTTAAGAAGATATGAAGCTTGATGTTTATAAATTAGAATTATACTTAATAGTTAATTATGTTGAAATAATTGTTGATTATCCATTGATAACATAATGGATCTTTTATGTAAATAACCACTTCCTATTCTTAAATTGTTTTTAAGTACAAATTTTGTTGTTCTGGAGTAGCTGTTCTTTTAAAAAGAGCACTAGTGTCTTTTGTTTTTAAACAGCATGAAGAATTCAACCGGTCTCATGAATAAAGCAATTGCCTAAATTTCTTTCCTATTGTGAATTCCTACTTCTTTATTTTTCTTAAAGACAACCATGAAATCAATGCACTAATTACCTTTCCAATACCCTTACCTCTGAATTTTGTTCCACAAATGTAGCTACATGAAATGAGCAGAACAACCAATCAATGAACTGATTACGGTTGAATGCTACACTTTTTAGCTGCTTGATCATAATTCAATGTCTGATAAAATTGAATGTTTTTTTTCTGGTTTAAAACATGATTCTCAACTCCTTAATTTCAATTCTATTACCAGATTTACATATTAAGCTGTCTTCAGGTAATTTTGCAATTATTTAAAAATAAATAAAAATATTGAGGAACATCAATTAAGCTAGTAAAAATTTATTTGGATGTATAGTCCCAGATAATATTTTTGGCTAATGGGAGGAAGGAAAATGAAGCAACCTGATTTCCAGTAAATAAGATTTGGTCCTGTAAAGTGCCCTCAGCCAAAAAATATTCCCTGAATATCAGTTAACTCAAAGTTAATGCCAGTTTCAAAATGCATATAGAGGCGTATGTGTGTATATGAGCATGTGTGTATGTGTACAAATGCATAGAAAATGAGATATCAGGTAAGATACAGAAACTCTTTTTTTGACCATAAAGATTTAATTATCTATAGAAGATAATGACTTTGACAAAACTAACAATAGTACAGGTATCATACCTAGACAAAATGATCTATTTCATTACTACCATCAGAGATTTATTCAGCGTTCAAATCAGATACTTCAACAGTAGTTATCTTTGTGGAAGAGGACATTTTTTTCATTTAAACAATTTTTTACTATTTGAATTTTTATACAATACAGATCTATGACTTTGCAACAAAATTTTAAGCCAAATTTGAAAATAGTATCTTTAAAAATTAAAAGAATTTTAACACATAATTTTAAGATAAAATTTTTTGTTATAATAACTATTCTTTTAAAACCAAAGCCTTGGCGGGTCCCAGGAAAAAGTGATTAGATATAAGGTCATCTCTACAGGATGTCGAATTGTAATGGGTCTGCTGGGTTACTTCAAATCAATGATTGGTTTATTCACAAAGTTATGTACATCCACATTTCAGTTTTAGGGTTTTCTATAGTCCAGAGTCAAACTGAGATGATACAAAATTTTTGAAGAATCAACAAGAAGGCTTTCTTAAATACCTCTTTCAGTGCCTGTTATAGTTAATCTATTTTAAAGTATCTTCCAGGTTTTGAGTCTTCTAATAATGTAAACATGAAGGAGAAATTTGCAGCTCAGATAGATAGGGCTTACAATAGATGCCTTAGGGAGCACCAATAAGGATAGCGAGAAGCTGAAAGGGAAAGAGTAAGATGACTTAGAACATCAGATTAAGACTGAATAAGACAGTTCTGCTGTGAACTGTCTGATTTCTCTTTACAACAACATCTCCTCTTTGTACTCATGATTTCATCTTTCCTTTTAGTTTCAGAGGAAGACTTATACCTTTCTAGCTCCTGAGAATTCTTAGTCCTATGCATTCTTCTTTCCTTGCTGAAGTCTTTCCTGCTTTCTTCATCAACAATTTGCTTTCTACATTAAATGTGCTCAATTATGAGATCTATCTTATGCACATTTTTAAGCTGTACATCAATGACCACAATGATTACCATTATTGTTATCCAAATGTGGGCTGTCTCTACCCCTACTGACTATTGATCTGGCCACAGTTCTTGCTGTGTTCAATGGGGTAGTATCAAATATTAAACAAAGACTTGAAAAGGGCATTGATGATGGAGTTTGTCCTCTCTTGTTGCTTTTAGGAAACTCTGTGACCACCCAGGAACAAGCCCTGTGTTTAAGCTCAGTGCAAGTATGGTCAGGCCTGCTGGATGATGACATCCACACAACCCAGATATCCCCTGTGCCCTGCTGACAGACATATAACCAACTATCAGACACAAGGGTAAGGCCATCACAAGGACCGTCAGCTAACCACGAAATTATGAGTTGTCTGACAGCACTACAAAATGCAGAGATATGCCATCCAGCTGAATCCACAGAATAATGAACAAATTCATGATGGTTTGTGAGATAACAGAAACCTTTACTTAGCTATTCTAGCTGTTGGTGTAATTATTTTCTTCCATTTATTGTCAAAAATTATATTTCATACCAAATATCACTTATTATGTAATATTCACACAATGACATAAACATGCTATGTTATTTGAAGCATGTTAAATAAGGATGTTTAGAATAGTAACAGTAACAAACATGGAACTATCTTTTATGGGACAAAGAAAATAATGATAGATAAAATTTGTTAGGTGCTTTCTATGCACCATTTATCACATTAATCTTTCAACATACATTAGCTCATTATGAGCTCATTATTGATCACATTTTACAGATAAGGAATGGAAGCCTGAAGAAATTTTAAATATTTGCCTTAAGTCACAGTAAGTGGTGGAATTTATCTCTTTCTCTGGAGTGTGTACTCTGAATCATACTTTATCTAAAGGACAGATAGCAAGAAACCTGAGGATTTAGTCTTAATTCTTCCAGTAACTTCTGCATCAATAAGAAGGTGTCACCTTTCTTTATCTTTAAGAGCCCGTATAGCTACCCTTCACCATGATTCAGAATCATCTTTAACCTGACTCTAGTCCCCTGCCATCTACACTTCAATGCCTTGTCTATTGGTATTTGTCCTCTATGTGGAAACTGAACTCTTGAAAGTCACCGTTGTCTTCTTTGCCAAATCAAATAGTATATCAAGCTCATTCATTTTGAATTCTCTCTGGTTTATTTAACAACAATTGGCCATTCCTCTTTTTTCAATTACCTCTTCCATGCTCCACCCCATCCCCTTTTGAAATTACTATTCTCACTTTTCTACTCTGATTTTTTTAGTTTTTAAATGGAGTTCTGTGGAAATAAAATAGATTTATAGACTGATTATTCTGGAGGTAAGCAAAGCTTTTCAGGATGTGTTTAGGGATATCCATACCTTTAATCAATTCCCAAAGGGTCTGTAACCAAAATAGGTTCATTCGTTCATTTGTTTACATTTATTGGGAACATTCGACGTGCCAGGCCCTGTTTTAGGTACTGGGAGGAGAGAAATGATTAAAACAGAGAAAATCTTTGACCTCATGAAATTTAGTTCTATCTGGAGAAGCAGAAAATATAAACATAAACAATTATACACCATATTGTCTGATAGACAAAAGTGCTATGGAGAAAAGGTAAAGTGAATGAAGGAGAGAGACAATGAAAGGGATTAGTATTTTACATTGGGCAGTCAGGAAGTCTTACATGGGGAATTGATATTTGAAGAGGCTGAATAAAATGAGAAAGTAAACCATGGGGATATTCTGGGAATGAACATTTCTGAAAGAGATGCTGAGGGTTATTGCCTGAGGTCGACACATGTTCTGTGCCTCCAAGCAACACACCGGAGTCATTATGGCTGACCAGAGTGAATAAGAAACAAGAACTGAGAACTGAGATTAGAGAGAAGTGCCCAGGGGCCGGGATAGGCAAGCCTGGTAGGCCATGGTTAGACCCTCAGGAGCACCAAGAAGGTTTTTCTTTCCTCCTCTGAAATTCAGTACAAGTATCTTGTCAGCTTTTTTCAGTTCTACGAGATTGGGCTTCAGAGTATCACATATCTGGGTAACTATTGTGCAATCTTGAGTAAATTATTGGTCCCAATTGTAGAATCTTGAGCACATTACTTTACCTTTTTGTGTTCCAACTTTATCATCTTTGCAACTGGAATTCAATTACCTCGTTGATGTTTTAAGTTAAGATAGCATACGAAGGTACCCATCTTAGCATTGGCGCAAAGGTGTGCTCAAAAATTGTTAATTTTCACACCTCTTTACATACCTTCAGTGAAAGAATGTATTCATTTTCTTGACTTTAACTGCTACCTCTTTGAATTGATTCTCAGATCTCTGTCTCAGGTCCTATAATTCACATTTCAATAATGTATTTTCTTTCATCATTTTTTGTATTATCTATCTAGTTATTCCAATAACACTTTAAATTATAAATTATCACCTTTCTCCTAAAAGTGTGATCAAAAATCTCAAATTTTGTAACATAAATGTACAAAAATACTTGATCTGCTGGAAATTGCTCAGTGTCAGTTCCTTGATCATTCTGTGCCCAGTGCTGCAGATCTTTACTATACACACGTGAACAGTACTCAGCCACAGATTCAAAGGAACTGCTATGAAGTTTTCTAGAGCTCTTTCTCTTTGTAGCTCTTATTTCTGATACTTTGCTTTGAAATTTTAGATGCCTCAGCATTCTTAAACACCTCCTCAACTCAAAAAAACCCACCATGCTCTATTTGGGTTTTCCCTTTCAGCATCAGATCCCAGAAAATATTTCCTGGCAGAAAGATGAAGTAATCATCTTTTGTTTCACTTCTCTTGGGGATCTTTGCAATGCACTGTCTGTTGTCCAATGTCTGGGAGCTGCTGTTTTATCTATTTTGTGTGGTTTTCTAGTGTTTACAGCAGGAGGGCAAGTTTGTTCCTAATAACTTCACAAAGACAGGAGCCTGGTGCTACTAATTTAGTAGAAACCCACTGCATTATATACAGTATTCAAGCATTTTACACAAGGATTTCTTGCAGCATTCTCAAATACATTGTGTTTGGAGATAGGAGTAGCTCTTTGTTCTAGCCTCAGGCCCCCCTTATAGAGACTATACATTCTATTCTGACAAATCTACGTGTCTGATCCTTGTGCTCATGTCTTGTTCAGCCAACACTGGGTACTCAAGATGCATAGAAGGTATTTAAATAAGTTTTCCACTTCTTTGTTCTCTTTTCTCTTTATTTTCTTTCTTTAGGCCTATTGAATAAATACCTGCCACTATATATTTTTTCCCCTCACCTTTGGAAGTCCTGTTATTTGTTTTTATTTCATTGGATTTCTCATAGTATAATTACTAAAAGATGGCTATTATTTTCTATTAAGGTGGCTAAAGCTTATTCAAGCCTTTCCTATAATTTTGAAAGGTAAGTTTGATTTTTATAAAATCCTATAAGGCTTTAGTCACTCTCTTTACCTGTATGACCAAAAATGTAGCTCCAGTAAGGACATTTTTTGGGCTTAGAAAAAAGCACGAGTGTTAGAGCCCATGTTTTATATTCATAATGTCAACTTGCCTACATCTTTAGAATTGGTTTATTCCTTCACATATATAGTCAAGTGCTTGACAAATATGTTTCAGAAGCTCATTTCTTTTATTATTTTTCAAGTCTTAAATCAGGGTCTTATGAAAAGAAAAACACATGCCTGCAATAGATTTAGGTGGTGATTTTCACATTCGTGGACTACTGATAAATTCCAGTTCACATTGAGACACAGTTACCATGAACAATAGCTCAGAAGAAGCCTCTTTACTGCTAATGCAATTATAAGTATATTGTTTTGAGAATGAAACTAATGATTTGAGCTAAGTTCTCCAATCTGCAATTGTGCCACTTTTGAATGGCATAAAATAACAGAAAAATGATAGCATGAGTCTTCCATATGTGAAGTCGTTATTTTCCTTTTCAGAATGCCATGTGCTCCTTTTTATTCATACTGAAGTGCCTCATTCAAAACACAGAGGCAATTGTACACAAATTCCTACTCAGGATGTAGTTTTGTGCAATTGAGTAATATCTCTCACTCAGCATGAAGTTAATTTATGTAATTTGTTATGCTTTAAGATAAATAACGTATGCAATATCTACCATAGTCACACTCTTTTAAAAAAGCAAATGTTTAATCCGTGTTGGAACAATGTCCAATCACTTTAATTTCACAGGGGATACATGTGCTTTCATTGCAGTCCCGTTAGTGGTAGACATGGCTTTCCTGCAGGGCAGTATAGAAGAGACAGCAAGTTTGTGGTTTTTTCTTCTCAAAAAGTTTGATAATTGTTAATTTTTTTTCAGAAGAACTTTTCGCAGACATTTAAGTGAGAGAAAAAGAAATAAAGAGAAACTCAATCAAAGGCAATAAGATACACGATGCTTTCACTTTTTCATTTCTTTCTATAATCTTTAGATGACTTGGATCAAGGGAAATGATTTCTTTTTGGTATTGCTGGAATAATTCCACATTGGTTCAACAATTGAGCTATCCCATATTGTGTTTTCTCTTGAAATGTGATACTTCAGTAGATGAAATAATAGAATACACTTTGTTTTTAAAGTTAGTCATAAAGCCCTATCGAACAACTATGAAAGCAAACTTCATCCAGACAAGCATGATTTTTCATTTTGCACAAGACTTTAAAGACCATTGACCCATTTTAAAGCTTCTTAGAAACATTTAAACAACCAGCCTTTATTCTTTAATAAATTAATTTTGCATTATTTAAAATTTAACAATTTAATAATTTTTAAAGGAAACAATTTATCTACTTTATTAGTTCTTACACATAATATGCTCATCTTTACTCTTTCATTTTCTTCTCTGTTTTTTTTTTTTTTGGTAATCTTCTGGAAAGGTACACCTGAAACTGATATAATATTGTATGTTAACTATATTGAAAAAAAAAAACTAAGCATAACACTGCTCCAGTTTCGAAGATGCAACCAAGTCAAACAACATGAACTTTATATTAATTGCTTCAAACTGCTTTTTAAAATAATCTTATCTTACTATAAGAGTGAATTTTTTAAAACTGAATTTATTGGTGGGGTTTTGTCTCATGACATTTATTCTTATTTTTACTCAGTCTGTCAGAACTCCTAAATGCTGATTTCTTCATGTATCCTTGAGACAACTCAATTATAATGTTTATCATTTACTATAGGTAATTGTTTGGTGACTACTGTTTTTCTTCTAAATGAAAAACTTCCTGAAGTTAGAGACAATATCTTACTAGTCACTGTAAACAGGTCTTGAAACACATCCCCAAACATTTGTAAAGTAAATTAATATTGCTAAATAAAATACATACATAATTATTTTGTTTTTTTGATGCATTCAACAATCTGTTCTTAACACATGAAAGCAGTCTCATTCCTTTCTACTAGTCTTAGAAATCTCTGTAAGTGATTTTTTGAAGTCTCCTTTGAAAAGTCTTTGCTAATATTGTTCCTGTAAAGAGAGACACAAATGAGAAAAGATGTCACCTTCTGGAGCACTGAAAATAGTGAAGGAAGGATTTAATGATAGTTTCCTACTTCTTTAGTCTTATACTATAAGCTTTCTGTGTATAAGCTGAGGAGATAAGAAGGTATACAAGACGGAAACTATGCATCAGACCTGATTTTTAAAAAATCTTTTTCTGAGGACTATGCACCATCATTACTTATACCCCAGGAGTATTAATGATGTTACTTTGAGGAACCATGAAGACTATGTAATTATCTTGAAAGCCACTGCCTGTTATGTGGAAATATATTATTGAGGGAGTTTATAGTCACTTGAATGTTAGGAGGTTTAAAAGGCAATAATACTCACTCACCCCTATCCTCCTTCCCATATACCTTATGTTCTCTTCAGTCTCCATCTTTTTACTCCACAGTGGGAATCAGAAAATAGTCCAAGTGGAATGTAGGTTTTTAATAAGAACTACCAAGAATTCACATGCTCTCAATCCTGCCAACCAAAAATAGGATTCAGTGTTTCCCATTAACTTTTAACCAACATTCTCCAGAGAAACAGAATCAATACAATGTTGAAAGATAGATAGATGATGATAAAGAATTTTTTTTTTAACGAGTTGGCTCACAAGACTAGAGACAAAATCTGCAGGGTGAGGTATGAGGTTGGAGACCCAGGAAAAGAGCTGATGTTGCAGTTCGAGGCAGAAGGCCATTTGCTGGCAAAATTATTTCTTGCTTAGGCTGGATGAGACTCATTTTATTCAGGCCTTCAACTGATTAGATGAGACCCATCCACACTAGGGATGGCAATATTTTTCTAAAAGTCCACCAATTTAAATGTTAATCCATCCAAAAAAACCCTTCAAAGAAACATCCAGAATAATGTTTGACCAAATATTTGGGATCATAGCCCAGTCATGTTGACATATAAAATTAATCACATCACACCAAGTAATGTTTACTAGCCTTTTCCATGAAACTTTTTCCCGCTGCAAGTATGCATGGACCTGAGCATGCTGAAATCACAGGCAGCATGCAGCTGATCCAAGCAGGCCAGAAGACATCTGAATTGCAGGACTGTGCTAAACTGGCTTGGTGCCTCTAGCTCTGTAGTGTATAATTCTGTTCACTTTTTGTACTTACAAACCAAAATGCCACAAATGCCACTTTGGTTTGGTCTCTTACTCTTCCCATCTCCAGTCAAAAAATAAATAACAAATAGCACAGAAGATATTGAAAAAACAAAAGTCATTGGATTAAATAATCTCTAGATTCCTCAAAGCTCTGAAATTCTATGAGGGAGAAGAAAATAAACAAAGCCAGGGTTGTCTTTCATCAAAGCTTGTGTTTGGAGGTATTACTCCTTCTTTTTTTTTTAAAAAATATTTATTTTAATTAGTTTCAAGTATACAGTACATTGGTTAGACATCTATATTAATTCATAAAACAATCACCCCATGTGCTCCTTCCCTCCCTGACCCTCCACTTAGCCAATGTATAGATGCTAACTGCATTCCCTATGCCATGCTCTCATCTCTGTGACCATCTATCAGCTACTAATTTGTACTTCCTGAACCCTTTACCCCATTCTCCCAGCCCCCAAACCACCCTCTCCTCTGTCCATCACCAAATTGTCGACTCTATTTGTGAGCCTGGTTTTGATTAGTTTGTTCTTTTTAATTCCTTAGATTCTATATGTAAGTGAAATCATATAGTGTTTATCTTCTAAGTCCATCAAAGCAATATCTTTTTCCATCCCCTTCCTTTTTGTCTCTGTGTGTCTTTTAATCTGAAGTGAGTCTTTTGTATTTTTTCTTCTTAAAGAATCCCTCCGTCTACAGCCTTGCTACCCTGAACAAACCCGATCCCGTCTGATCTCAGAAGCTAAGCAGAGTCGGCCTGGTTAGTACTTGGATGGGAGACCACCTAGGAAGACCAAATGCTATAGGCATAGAAAAATTAAAAAAAAATAAGGGTATTGTAAATTGACAAGGTTCTTGCAATCTGTGAGGTCAACCAAGTGTTACTTCACCTAAAAAAAAAAAAGTCCGTCCAACATTTCCTATAATACTGGCTTGGTGGTGACAAATTCCTTTTAGCTTATTTTGTCTGGAAGGAAGCTCTTATCTGTTCCTTCAACTCTAAATGATAGCTTTGCTGATAAAGTATCTTGGTTGTAGATCCTGGGTCATCCTGTAGAATATTTTTTCCAAGCCTTCTGTCTGCATATTTCTTTTGAAAAATCAGCTGCCAGTCTTATGGGTGTTCCCTTATAAGTAATTATCTGTTTTTCTCTTGCTGCTTTTAATATTCTTTCTTTGTATTTAACCTTTGGCATTTTAATTATGATGTGTCTTGGTGTGGGCCTCTTTGGATCCTGATTTTTGGAATTCTCTGAGCTTCCTGGGTTTTATGTCCATTTCCTTCACCAGGTTAGGGGTTTTCCATCATTATTTCTTCAAACAGCTGTTCAACATCTTGATTTTCCAGTTATGCTGATCAGAAGATATTTGGACCCTTAATAGTCCCATATGCTCCTTAAATTATTTTTATAGTCTTGGCATCTTATCTCTTGCCATTCTGATTGAGTTCCTTGGCTTTCCCATCCTCTAGATAGGGCATTTGATCTCTTCTTTATTCACTTTGTTTATTCCTTTTTTATTCCATTTAATATACTTCTCATCTCAGATAATGTGTTCTTCATTTCAGACTGGTTCCCTTTTATAATTTCCATTTCCATTTTTATGTTTTTTATCTCTTTGTGAATTTATCTACTACATTCCCAAAAGTTCATTGAGCATCTTTATAACCAGTGTTTTGAACTCTGCATCTGTTAGATTACTTGACTCCATTATCTGGATCTCTGTTCTGTTCTCTCATATGGTTTTCTGCTTCTTTGTCTTCCCATTTTGGCTGCCTTTCCATGTCTGTTTCTATGTACTAAGCAAAGCTCTAAGTCTCCCGGTCTTATTAGTGTGGATTTGTGAAGTAGGTGTCCAGTGGCACAGTCCTGAGAGGGGTTCAGCTGCAGGCCAAACTTAGCCCAAGCCTCTTACCCTCTGGGGCCACCTGTTAAGATTCAGCAAGCAATCCACAGATGCTGTGCTTATAGTTGCCTCAAAAGACACCAGAAAATGAGGCCAGCTGCCTCCAATGTGAGTCTAGGTGCTGCTCAGTGAGGAGCACCTGACTCACTGAGGACACACCTAAATGTGGCTTGGGGGGCCATGAGTTGAAGGAGGCAGAATTTCAGTGAATCCTCTGGGTGGAGAGACCTCTGTTATCCAGTTTGATGATACCACGACTATGGTGTCCTGTGTCCGCACACTGGGCAGTGGAAGGGCTCAACAGAGGAACAATGGAAACTGCTGGCACTTCTGTACCAACAAGCCTCGCCTTAGCCCTCACTCTGACAATATCTCCCTGTAGTCCCTGGTTCCTCTTTCACGCAGCCTAATTGGCACTGGTGCTCAGAGTGAGCAGGTCTGTCACAGCAAAAATCCGCTCATAGAACGACTGCTTTAAAAGGCATCTGCCGCTGATGCTGCCGCAGCCTCTGTTTCACTCAGCTGCTCAAGATTGGGCAGCCTGTGTCCTAGCCCTGCCCTATCTTCTGTCATTGCAAGGTGATTTCTTGTATTTCTCCCTAGTCATATGGCTTGTTCTTCTAGACCCAGGAAATTTGTCCTTGCTGCTGCTCCTTGTTTCCATGACAACTTTGATTTTGGTTGCCACAGGGATGAACAGAGCCTCTATCATCTATGCAATTTTTTAGCTCCCTAGCAGTATTACTTGTGATGGGGCCTGGAGGGTAAGTATGTTTCTGGAGGGGAAGGAGGCAGGGCTAGAAGAAGGTAAAGAGGGAATAAAAAGATCAGTGGTCGTCAAAAGTTTCAGGGAGAGGGTGGGAGGAATGAATAGGCAAAGCACAGGGGATTATGGGCAGTGAAACTGTTTTGTATGACGCTGTAATGGTGAATACATGACATTATGCATTTGTCAAAACCCATAGAATGTACAACACAAAAAATAAACCTTAATATAAACTATAGACTTCAGTTAATAATATATTAATATTGGTTCATTAATTGTAATATGTGCATCACACTAATGCAAGATGTTAATAGGGAAACTGTTATGGGAGCATATGTGAACTCTGATTTCTTGCTCAATTTTTCTGACCACCTAAAACTGCTCTAAAAATAAAACTAATAATTTTTTTTGAAAAGTAAGAACAACTTAAATGATCTGTAAAAGGAAACAGTTAATTATGTAAAACTATAAGATGAAATGTTATGCAATAATAAAAATAATATTTATGAAAATAATCATCCCTAGTCTAATCCTAGAGGAACACATTCAGGAAAAAGAGGGACAATATCCAGAACTAAGTTTTTTTGTAAGGAGGGCCACTCACTTAAGAAAGGAAGTCTAAACAAAGAGCTAATAAATTTGTTTTTACAAACTCTAATGAGAGATGGACTCGTGCCAGATTAGTGGCAATAGATTAGAAGGGAATAAATAGATCCTAAATAGTATGGAAATAGAATGGACCAGACTTGTGATAGATTGGATGTGGGTGTGCTGGGAGAGAAGTGTACCAAGGATGATTCTGAAGTTCTTCCTCATCTCATTTTATAAAAGAGAAGTTGGAAATCAAGAGTTGTGTTTGCAACAACTTAATCGTGAGTTGCTTATGAGGCATTAATGTAGGGATCTCAAGCATACTTAACAAAATCTTACAAAAGTGGCCTGGACTAGAGTTATAATTTCTATAGTCCTATGTATATAGATAGCATTGAAGAACCATGAGAATAGATGAGAATAGCTATAGAGAGAGTGGAACGAGGACAAGAGATACAATAAAGTCATTGTTTTGCTAGTGAGGAGGAACTAATAAAGGACACTAGGAATGAGTGACAGAAAAGTAAGGGGAAGACCTTGAAACTAAGAGTATTCCAAAGAGAAAGAGAGGTCAGCCATGCCGAATGTTGCATGGTGGTTTGGTAAAAGAGGTTGTGTAGCAGACTATATATGAGTTCTGGCTCTAGAATTTGGCTTTTCAGAGTCATATCAATTGTACTTCTTTCTAGTTGTGTTACCTTGAGAAAACAATTTATCCTCACCATGTCTCAGATTCCACAAAAGTAAAATTAGATAAAATTATTACCCAGTTCATTGAATTTTTGCAAGAATTAAACGCAACGCCTAAAAAGCATGGAACAGTACTGATTAACAGTAGGCACTCAATGAATGTTAAAAAGTTTTTTTTTTTTTAATTTGGTCATTTAGAGAGTGTTAGTGATATAGTAAAGACAAGGTTAGCAAAACAGAGGAGGCAGAAAGTGAATTGGAGTGAGTTAAAGAGTAAACGCTCTGTTGTAAGTATTATTCTCATAGCTCTTGGACAAATACAGCTCTTGGACAACAGATATTCATTACAACCAGAAACCACTATTCCACTGGATATGCCTATATATGTAATAACAATCTGGCCCCCACACTTATCACTCCACTGGCCATTGTGCTTCGTTTTTTACTGGTCTTTTCAATTCTAATTTTAGAGGATTCCTCCTGATGTTGAATGAGAAGTTGCCTTCTAAGATCTTCAATTCAGTAACCATCTGTCATTTGGGGTCAAAGTACTATATAACCCTAAGGTATAATGATCATTTTGTTTCTTAAACATCTGTCTTTCAGTCCTTTATTTATATAAACTGTAGGTCTCTTTCAAGTCATCTATATTCAAGATTCTCAAAAATGCTCATCAGAATCACTTTTTAAAAAGATTTAAAAAATAGATCCTTAATCTCCCTATCAATTCAGAAACTCCAATAGGTAGGGTCCAGGAATCTGAAACTTAAATGTTTCTTTGGAAAATCTGATTACAGGAAAGACAATGATCTATTGTCTACATGGAAAAAAAGGCTTCAGTGATCCATTTTTTCTTTTTCTTTTTTTCTTTTTAACTCAGAGACTCCAAGGTTACCAAATGTCTCTCTTATTAGCATTATTACTTTAATATTTAGCATTTCTAAATTGCAAATGTATTACATTTTGTGGAAATACAAATTATACAGCTACTTGCAATATAGGAGGCTTTGGCACCCAGATGTCATACAGCTGGATGTGCCCACTTGGCTAAAAATCCTTTCAGTTATTGCATATCTCTGCTAGGTAGAAGCTGTGTCTTCTTGGCATAGGGGAATGCACAGGTAGTGCCCACCATGCTTTGGTAATGTATGCAGTGTTCACAGTGAAATTAATTTTACTTCCCCACCATCACACAATTCAGTTCTTGCAGTGTTCTTTGAATCAGCTGTCCTCAGCTCTTTCTCACCAATGGCAAGGGGGTAGTGGAAGCTAGGCAGTTAGCTGAAAACCAGTCCAAGTTTATTTCACACTTTGAAATTGGCTTCATGCTTTTCTTCAGAAAAAAAAGGGAATTGCTGTAGGCTGCCTAGCTCTATTCTTGCTGCTCGGGATATTTTCTCCATGGGCATTCTGACACTTGAGGCACGATCCTCAGCATCACAAAATAAGACTGGAAACAAGAGAACCAACCCATTTCTCTGCATATTGTGATCGAATTTTACTTTTATTTATGATTTATAACTGAACTATACCATCACTGTCACTTGCTTCCTCATTACTCCTTGCTAAGAACAGCTTTAAGGGATAAATTTTTCCTGTCTTTGCACACACTCCTATTATCCAGAGATGTTCTTCCTCTTAGCTACTGTTGCTTTTGCTCCAATATTTGCTTGTAAGTTGCACCTTCATATATTCTTTTCAATAGTGCTCAGCATCTGGAAATCAACCTGTTCAGTGTCACACCTGCGACATCATACACAGCTCTAGAAAACATCTCAAGATGACCAGGTCCCCTCAAGCATTATCTACAAGAAGGTAGCTTCTTCACTGGAACAATTAAAACTAGCATACCATGCCAGGTAAAGCACTTCTTAATACTGTGAGAATTAGTGGTCTGCTTACAGCTCTTAGCCTCTGAGAAAAGTGAACCCAAAAATCACTGCTCTTGAAATGATTTGTTTTCATCTTTGTTTTGACACAGTTAATTTTCTGAGTGCTTGTCTTCACTCAAACACTAACTCCAGCTGCTTCAGTTTTAATTTGTACTTTCTCTGGGAAATGAAGAAATTTCTAATGCCTCCTTTAAGTTGCTTCAGATTGAATTTGATTTTAAAGTATGTTTTTGCTCCAAAATCTTCATTCTTGGGCTCAAGTTTCTGTACTGTCCTAGCAAACTTTTTCACAGCTGAAACTATTCAGGTCCCAAAAGCAATTGGCACCATCTTTGACACATGGTAGGTGCTCAATAAATGTTCGTTCGTTTATTCATCATTCATTCGACAAATATTTATTGAGTTTTAGCTATGGCTAGGCACTGTTTTAGGGTTTAGAATTTCAACAGTGAATAAAACAAAGTCCCTGCCCTTACAGAGCTTATACTGTAGTAGGAGAAACAGCCAATATACGCAGCAGTAGATGTACATATCAAATGTCTTTAAGAGTTATTGAGAAAAATAACGCAGGATAAGGGGGATAGTGAATGCTGGAGCTCAAGATTGGTCATTTTGGGCAGTCTGGTCTAGGAAATTGCTGATGAGGTGACATTTGAACAGAAACTTGAAGGAAGGTAGAGGGATGAGGTTTACAAATTCATGAGGATGGGTGGATGAGTGGACATTGAATACTGAATAAATTAAGGAAGACAAACTGTTGGGGACAGGTCCTCAGGTGATCATAAAGTTTGTATCCTGAATAATCTCCTCCCCTTGAGTTTGGGAAGACCCTATAACTTGCTTTTAACAAATAGAATATGGAAAACTTGAGGAGATGCCATGCCTATGATTATGTTATTATATCTAGATAGATAGATAGATAGCTGGTAGATAAATAGATAGATTGATTGATAGATGACAGACAGATAGAGATAGAGATATTTGTCTTGCTAGCATGTACTAGAGAGATTCTTTTACTAGCCTTTTGGGATTTGATTTGCCTGTGGAGAGAGTCACATGACAGGGAACTGAAGGTGGCCTCTAGAAGCTGAGGGCCACAGTCCTACAGTCACAAGAAAATGAATTTTGCCAACAACCATGTGAGCTAGGATGGCTAACACCATGATTGTAGCCTTGAGAGACCCTGAACAAAAGATGCAGTTAAGTTGTGCTTAGATTCCTGAACCACGGAATCTGTGAGATAATAGTGTGTGTTGTTTCAAACTACTAAGTTTATAGTATTTTTTATGCAGCAAAAGAAAATTAACACAACAACTAATAAACTGAGCTAAGTAATCAGTCATCATACTCATCCTCTACCCCAAACTTAAGAGTAATTAATTTGTTGTACAGTCAATTTTCCATCTCCCTTTCCTCCTGTCCCCCTCCCCCTGACACACACCTAGGCTTGCCTAGCCTTTATGTCCAGGATCAGTTTCAGCTCAGTAGCTTGGACCACATTTTACTTAGAATGTCTAAACCTCCACTTGCATCAAAAAGCATCACTGTATCTCCTCTCACAGTCATATATGGGGGTTTCTGGACTTTAATTTCTTCTTGATAAGATGAGCACAGAGTACGAATCCATCCTCAAATCATTTAGTAGCAGTTTAGTTCTGGGAAGATAGACATAGCCCTTGATCCACAATGATTTTCTAAGACAAGTGCTTTTCAGTTTAGCATCTACAGGAAAAGACAATCCCCTAGCAAGTGTGGCAGGTAGATTTATTGCAAATTCTGTGTGACTGAGTGACCTACAGAGAAGTAGCATTGTGCTCTTGCTGCTGAAGATTCATTGAGAAAGAACTAAAAGTGCTTTTTACCTCACTAGGAGGTCAGTCAGGCTTTTACTTCCCTAAGATCTGGGGTTCCCTTTCCTCTACTAGAGACTAATCAGCTTTTGGGTTCCAGGGTTCCGAAGATGTTTTCATATGAGTGGCAACAGAAGTCTCCCTTAAAACAGACTTTTATCTTGAGAAGGCTTAGACGCCCATGGATGCAATTAAGCATTATTGTTTAAAAAGTTGTCAGAACAAACCTTTGTGCTTAAAATTTCTTAAAAACTATATGAGACATAACTCCATGATTGGGACATAAGGAAAACAATGGAGTGTTTTGAGTACTGAAGGGCAGGGATGGATGTCAATGGAGCACCTTCTGGAGTAGGTGACATAAGGACGATGTTAGTCAGGGTGGAGCATAACTCCGCAGCTCAGGGAGCCTGCCAGATGGGCCGATTTCCAAGCTTAGTCAGGAGAGAATTCTGAAAAGGGTGTTCTCATTGGGATGATCTTGCTCACCTGGAAGGAAGCTGGGCCAGGGTTTCCAAGCCCAGAGAAAAATGGGCATGTAAATGAGAATGGCTTTCTGCAGCTGCAAGTCCTAGAAACACATAAGAGTGTAACAGTCATGGACAAAGGACCAATGGCCTATCAGGATGAGAATTATAAAGATGGGAAACTTTCTTCTTGGGGCTATTTGTGTCCCTTAGGGTTGTGATACTGTGCCAGATATTGTCTACCCTGACTCTGTGTCATTTCTACCTTTTTGTGTTGGCCCAGAAACAAAATTATAGAAAAAGATTTTCAGGATCCCCTTCCCAGCAAGATCTCCAGCTTAGGCGATACCTTGGGAAGGGACTTGTATGAGATTTGAAAAATTTAATGCAAGGAAAAGCCATTATTTCTCCTCCTGAAGTTGCAAGTAAGGGCTGGGCTGAAACAGGCAGGGCATTGACAACTTCTGAGCATCCTGCAGGAATCTCTCACTTGGCTTTTGCAGACATCAGAGGTGATCAGTGACAGTCCTCTCTGATTCTTGCATTTTCTGTTTCCCTGATGTCAGCAAAACTGCAAAGGTTGTAGAAGCCTTTGTTTCTCTGTATTAAATCCCTTCCAGCTAGTAATATCTACGATGATTTCCACTTTCCTGACTGAACTCTGACTTTATAAAGTAGGTAAATGGATGTCCCTCCAAATGAGCAATATTGACCTTACGGGTAAGGATTGGAGCTGATTTTAGCCAACCTGAGTAAAATAATTAAATGTAACATTATTCATACCTCATGCTGTGGAGCAATTCATACTTGTTGCATAGTCAAAGTAATATTTGTAGGAAATGTATGATGGCAACTATTTGAAAGATGTGATAATCAACCACGGAACCTAATATTAAAAATCTTTTTAAATGGCTCCCTATTACACAATAAATGCCAAAAACTAATTTTTTGTGTGCCTTAAGTGGAAATTCACAGCTGTCAAAAGCCAATGAATAGCATAAATAGTGACAAAATAAAATCAAGTATATAGTCATCTTAGTTGCAATCATCTTGTGATCTAAAAAGAAAATTTAAATGTAGGGAATACTTAGAGATGTGATTAGTCTTTGTAGTGACCAATCTTCAGATTGTTTATTTTTTGATATGTATCATTTTTCCCCTTTTTCAACTGAAATAGAATCCATTGTGTTTAAAACGTGTTCCCTATGATAGCCCATTTTAACCTTGCTTAGTAGATTTTGCCATGGCAAGGGCAAATTGAGAACTATGGAGAAGTGGGGTCCAGCAGCTTTTTTCACCGTGTGAGAGATGCAAAATCCTCTGAGTGTCTCGACTTGTAAAAGAAGCAATATTTTTTGTAAAGTTATTTAAGACATTTGCATTAAAATTATAAAAAAAATAAAAATCTTAATATTTAGTAGAATATATCCTGGTAATATTACTTTTCTTGGGAAGAAAAGTACCACTAAAACATGCATAAGTGAGAAAACTGGCACAGCCACCTAGAATCCTTGCAATTCTCCTACTATGAAAGACAAATGTTTTCTGGTATTCTCTAGGCACCTGTGAGCTTTCAATCTGTCGTCGAATATAATCTAGCCGAAGTGCACAATTTGCACTGTGACTGCAGCTGCCCAGAAAGTTTTTCCCAAGGGAAGCATGTCATCCCCACTGGAGGAAGTATTTGTCATGGTAGACTGGTCATTCTGTATGCCCTTTGTGAACTGGAGAATCAAGAGAAAAATGATTTTCCAAGTTACTCTTTTAGCCAGTAAAATACAACAATTTGACCTAAAATGTTACCCAAATATTTATTATCTTTTATCTAAGTCCTGAGTATATAATACTGTACTGAATTAAACTCAATAAATATTTCTAGAAATAAATACATGAATGAATGAGAATATCATCACATTGATGAATATGTTGAGCTATTTTGGAAATATGTGGGAGCATTTTAAAGTTTAGAAATGGAAAGAATTATAGCTGTTATATTGAAAAGAACTCTGATGCCAAATTCAAGTTTAGTAGGAAACAGTGCTGTGTTTGATTAGTCTTGTCTGCATAGGTACAGGAGGTGACATACCAGCATACATGTCATATATTAGCATTTCCCAGTGCCATGGGAGAAAAAGAACAGGATCTTCAAAACTGGCGGGGTTTGTCTAGGGCACATTTGCTTTCTTTTGGGATGTTTCCATCAGTTTAGCTTGGTTCAAGCCGAGTGGGTGGGGCTCTCAACACTCTATGCTCAATTTAAGCAGAAAAACCTGGCTTTTCTATTCTAAATAATGGGCCCTACCAAAAATTTCATTGGGAAATTTAAAAAGAGAATCCTCTTGCTTTACAATTAAAGTAGTAAAAAGATTTTTGAAACTGCTTGAACTAGAAGATCCTAAGTTTCTCCCAGCTCTAAAATATCAATACATATGGCATTCTATCTGTGAACCTGGGAAGAAATGCCCTGCTTTTTCCACCTGACCCATTCAATATGAGAACAAATTTTGGAATTTGAGGCAGTTGCAGGCGTATTACAGCAGGTAAGGTGCTGCTGACTCTCTTTATGAGCAAGTTCAAGTCTGAGAGGAGCGAGAAAAGAAATGAAGGCGCAGTTGGTGTATGAGACCATGAAGAATGTGGCAGCTGCTGCAGAAGCTGCTTGAGATAATTGAGTGGAACTGCTGAACTGCGCTACAACCTGTTTTCCCCTTTTTCTTCAGGTGCTGATACCTGACTATTGAATTTTGGGAGTGTAAAAAAAGAAATTTGATACTAATGTGATGTATTACAGTGGTTTGATATACAATTATATATAAAAAAGCTGAGGTGACTGCTCTATTCATTTATAAACAAAAAGCTTCTCAGCATCGTGCCTAACATACAGTTGGCAATAAATATTTTGAAGTGATTGAGAGAATAAAGGATGACCACACTGTCATCCAGCACATCTGAGTAGAGTAGAAATTACATTTATTCTATCAGCTACTACCCTTGAAATTGTCCTTCAGTTTGGGAGCTATATACACATTAGAAAGGTAAAAAGAGATTAGATGAGATTAGAAACAGAAAACGTCGTTTGATATTCCAAGTGGTAAATATCAGTGGGCCCATGTCTTTACTCCTACCTTCGTTTTGATTCTGATTTCTGAGTTTGGACATAGGATATGCAATGAGGTGTTATTAGAGGCTTGGGAAAGCTCTGTGTGTGCCTGCTTATCATCTTGTTCTTTTGTCATTGACCAAAGAACATGCTCAGGAAGATAAAATACAGTGGTGTAGAGCTGTCTCTCTGGTCATTCTAGCCAATGCCATCCTTCCTAGTTCAACCAACAGTCAGCCACATCCTAAATGTGTGATTGATCTCAGCCCAGAGAAACAGAGTTACCTTGCCAATCGCCCCAGATGTATGACCAATAAACGCCTGTTTTTGCATGCTACTAAGGTATTGTGGTTATTTGTTACACAGTACTGCTGTGGCAATAGCTTACTAATACATTCCAGCTTCAAGATTAGTACCTGAGATATCTTAGGCTATTCCTTCACCTTTGTGAGCCTCAGTTTATTCAGCTGTAAAATAGAAATAATATCTTTCCTTCTTGCTTTATGAAGTTATTGTTGTTTAGATCAAATATTTGTGAAAGTTCTTTTCTAAAAGGTAAAATGTGCTTTAAATGTAGTTTATTCTCACTTGTTTTAGAACATAGCAGCAGCCATGTTGTCCTATCTGCCTTTTTAGCCAGAGATGATCTGAAGCTTCCCTTAATTCCTCATGCACATGCAGGACATTTCCCTTTCTCTTCTCTGACAGGTGGCAAATTGTGTGTAAGGGTACTATTCAGCAGAAGCAAACCACAGCTGTGGCATTTTCCCATCTTCTGAGAGTCGATGATGTTTTACCATATGTTGGAATTGTTGCCAATGTTACGCTTTGAATAATGACTAGTTTGTCAGGCATCGGTATTGTTGCAGTAATTCCATCTGAAATCGTTTTGACCAGAAGTTTTCAAATTTTTTTTGTAAAGCATCCTTTTAATATTTTTAGGCATCAAAGAGTCACTAATGCCAAGCAAAGCTTCTGATGCACATAATATTCCATCCATAAGTTAATAATATTTCAGCATCAAACAAAGCATATTAGCATTTCAAGCACTCTCCTGGATAGAAGTGCCATCTTAATTAGCTTTTAAACCAATGAGATATATTAAAATAATTTTTAAAAATTTCAGAATCTCCATTACTACCTCCACATAACTCCTTGGAGATTGAGTTTGGGATCCAGAGGTGCAGATGCAATTTATTAACTGTCCCGTTTGGGGATTACACAGGACCATTCTTATATATAAGAAGAGCAAAATAGAATCACTGAATTTTAGACCTACATGGAATTTTAGACCTACATGGAATTTCACTATGTACATAAAGAGACTAAGGTCCTAAATTGTTGAATGACATTGGAAAGTTTACATAATTAGTGAGAGAACTAGTCAGAATTATAACTCTAGCCCTGTCTTTCTTTGTACTCTTTAATGCCACTTTCAGAGGCACTAGAGGTGGGTCTTAGAGCTCTTTCTAAAGTCTCCATTAGCTGTCATCTAAAAGTCTGGCACCTTAGAAATTCATTTGCTAAATTTGAATCTCTAATTCCCAAAAAAGTAAAAAAAAAGAAAAAGAAAAAGAAAAAAAGAAATCATCAAATGATCATGAACGTTATAAGATTTATACTCTTAGCTATCATTTCCTCAGAATGAATGAAAGGTTTGGCTTTTGAAATTCTAAACAATCGCAATTTTCCAGATTTTATTTTATTTTTTTGAACAGGCTTGATTTTACCCTGAATTCCATTAATCCACCTTCTACTCCTATCTCCACCACAACCACCACACACAGCAGCTTCTGTCCTTAATTTGGTTTTCTGTCTGTGCATTTTTTTTGAGCACTCCGTCTATTTTTCGCCCTTGAGTAAGCACTGCCTCCCAGAACCCATCTGAGGATTCCCAAGAATCTGCTTAATCTCCTTGTAGTGGGAATTCCATGGATATCTCTGGCTCAGCTGTGTTTACAAACAATGTAGTACTAAGTTTCCTTTCCTTTTCTTTTTTTCTTTCTCTCTCTCTCTCTTTTTTTTTTTTGAGAGACAGCAAGTATTTATTTGAAATCAATTAGAATTGCTATTTGGGATACACCAATTCAGGCCTATGCCCCAAACAGTGTTCCAATGAGGAGACAAAGATCAGGGGTGTTTATGAGAAGGGGATGGGAGCAATTACATCCATAGAAGGAAGGCCTTGCTTGGTATAGATAATGTAACAGTGATGTTAATTAAAAAAAAAAAAATATATATATATATATTTAGAATATTTTAAATTTTCCATCCTATAGCTATCTATCTTGCAATTATAATATTTGCTTTCTTGTTATCTTTGCAAACAGTTCTTTGGAAAACATAGTTGCTTTAGGCCCTGTCCAAAGGTTATTTGCCCTGTTTTAACATTTCAAATATTTGAGGCATAAAATGTGCATGGCAGTTTCTCTGGCGTGGCAGCTCAGGCTCCATTTCAAAGTGGCTCCGTTTATATTATTGTTCACATCCACACCCCCGCCACAGTTTTTCTTGTTAACAGCCTGCATTAGTGTGGTACATTCATTACAACTGATGAACAAATATCAGTGATTTAGTTTTTGTATTTTATTTTATTATTAGTTTCAAGTATATAGTACATTGGTTAGACTTTTATATAGTTTATGAAATGATCCTCTGATTGCTCTGTCTCTCCTCTGGCTCTCTACCTCACCCTTACATTAATGCTGACTGCATTCCTTTGCTGTGCTCCCCATCCCTGTGTCCTTCTATTAACTATGTTCTTTTTCTGATAAAGAAATCTTCATTGTCTCTGCCTTAAATCTTATGTGTAAGCTCTGAATAGTTGTTCTCTCATGCCTCATATATGTAATCTGTTGAGAAATTCTTCTTTAGCCATACTCTGGACCACATGATTATCTCCTCATAGCTAACTAATGAAAAATCTTTGCCTAATTTTCCTATTTCTAATCTCTCCCTCCTGCACCTTATCTAAAAATGCTTCTTTTATGTTTTCTTATGAAAGCATTACAGTAGCATTTAAAAACCCTACCAATGCTCAGATTGAGACCTTACCTGTCTCTGTGTCTGAGCAGAATTAATGAAGACTAGGTATTTCCTGACCCTACCCTCTTTGTTTTCTTATTTGTCACTGATTCAAAATAGCAACTCATTGCTCCAGTTAGTCTATTAGGGTTAGCAAACTATGACTCACAGATCAAATCCAACCTGACAACTGTTTTTGTATGGTCCGCATAGTGGTTTTCACATTGCCAAGTGATTGAAACACTATCAATAAAGAAGAATATTTTGTGACGTGAAAATTATAGGAAATTTAAATTTCAGCATTCATAAAATAGGCTTTATGGTAACACAGTCATACTCATTTGTTTACCTGTTGTCTAAGGCTGCTTTTATGCTTCAATGGCCGAGACGAGTAGCTATAGCAGAGATCACATGACTTCCAAAGTCTAAGATATTTACTATTTGCCCTTGACATAAGAGTCTGCCAACCCCTTGGATATGAGTCATTCTCTGAAAATGTACCTCTGTGGCCGTGTTCATGCCATTTAACCTTGTTAAGGAAAAGTATCCAAAACTTAGAAGTAAGGCAAAGGAATGACTGCATGTCATTTTGTGTGTGTGTGTGTCACAGTGAGTGAAGTGTGAAGCATTGCTTGACAGGCCTACCCAAGGATTATTTCAGGATTTACCTTTGTTTGATTTCTCTGAAGTTACATGTTAACTTATAAATTTTGATTTAGGAGTGAAGACTACTTTAAAGGATTAGTTTTATTACCCCGTAGGATATTAATTTTTCATCTATCAGCAAATTCATATCAGCATTCCTTTGACCTACTGAGATATAAATCTCTGTTTTTTTTTAAAGTCTCCTTTGAACCATTTTTACCACCTTACTGGTTCTCTCATTAATGGGTAAAATTTTTGACAACATGCTCACTCTATATTTGTACTAGTATCATGTTTGTAGCATTTAAAAAATTATGCTTTGATCTACTGCTTGTAATTCCCTGTGCATATTTCAAACCTCGGCCTCAAAGTCCAGTGTCAAATAGCACTTAATGTTGCCTTTGTTGATCATACTAATTTAAACTGATCATTTTAAAAGCATTTATCTTGTTAATAGACATATAATTTCTCTCATGATTCTAAGGTCCTTAAGGTCAGTGAGTACATTTTTTTTTATAAGACTGAATTCTCAAAAAGCCTTGATCATTGTAAAAATTCCATAAATGTTTGTGGAATGAGTGAACTTAAAATACATTTTTAAAAAGATTGTTGTAAAAAAATTATCATTCTTTTTATTAGAAGGGAAAGAATAGAGAAAATAGTGCAGGGCAAAAATACAGCACATTTTAAGTGTTTATTTGGCATAAGTTATGTAGAAAATTAGATAAAGAAGTGTCCCTAGGTTGCAGTGAATCAAGACAATGATAAATTGCCTGCATTTAGAGTATCCGGATTTCTCTTTAACCATTAGCAAGAATCTTGTAAATATAATTACCAGCCTCTTGTATACCAAACACTGATGGAGCCGATTCCCAATCTGCATACAGCACTGAGGAATGAATTTGTTCTGTGCTCATTTTACCTTTATTTAGAAGTTAATCACTGCAAAATGATTTTACAGTGATTAACTTCTAAATAAAGGAGACTCAAGGCACAGTCAAATCCATAACTTAAAAATACTTTCTGCTTAGTAGTTCAGGTATAGATCACAGATTTTCTAATGTTTACTTAAATATCTAATATATCTTAAATTGTGTCTTAAAAATTTTTAACTTCACATATGATTTCAGAAAAATGTTAGGACATCAATGAACATACAGAGAATAAATATTACACAAAATCATACCTCTAGAACTGTTCTCAGTTGATCTCCGTTGATAAGCCTTTGAGGTGAGCATTATCATTCTTATTTTGTTGATGAAATTGAGAATCCTAGAAGCTCTAGATTTCATTTGGCTTGTTTTCTAATGAATTCAAGATTATGGTGCTAGAATGATGACATTTAAGGAACCATTTGAGCCAAATCCCAGCACAGACAAGATATGCAATTTTAGCAAAGTTTGCTTTTAGAACCTCCATCTATCAACCTGCAGTCAATCACCTTGTGGTATGAATCTTTTCAAAGTGATCCTCAATGATCTCCCATTTCCTGAGATTAATACCCTCCTTTTGGGTGTCAGCTGGACATAGTGACCTGCTTCTAATGAATATAATACAGCAAAGGTGATGGAATGTTATTTCTATAGGTTACAGAGGACTGTGACTTCCTACTTTTTGGCAATTTATGTTTCTCTCTCTCTCTTGTCTTCCCAGCTACCTCCCTTTAATGAAGCCAGCTGCCATGTGGGAAAGGTCCACACAGAAAGAAACTGAGGGAAACGTTTGTTCAACAGCCAGTGAAGAACTGAGGCATTCAAAACAATCTGGTAAGAAATTGAATTCTGCCAGCAACCATGTGATTGAACTTGGAAGTAGATTCTTCCTCAACTGAGTCTTCAAATGAGACCACAGACCCAGCAATCACCTTCACTGTAATTTTGTGATAGACCCCAAAACATTGGGCCCAGCTAGTCCCTTCCCAAATTGCACATAAAATGAGAGATAATAAATGAATGTTGTTTGAAGCCTCTAAATCTTGGGGGTAACTTTAATGCTGCGATAGATAGCATCCTTTCCATGCACAAACTTGGTGGTATTCTATTCCTTCAATCAGTATAGTTGGCATTCTGGTTTATCTAATTTTCCTAGTAAGCTAGTTCATAAATCAGTCTGATAGATTTACTTAATTCAAGATGTTAATAACTGATAAAAGTCACCCTTATTTCACCCAAGGTATTTGTATTTTAATTGAACATTGTCTTTTAGATTAAGCAATTGAATCTCCAGGGTTGAAACTTTAGGCATTACCAAGCCAAAAGGGCAATGGACTTTTATTTTTCTCTGTTTAAGAGTCATATTGTCCTGGAGTGATTAGGGCCTCAGTGTGGTTGGTTTCTCCTAAGTGAAAAAGGCTAGTTTCTCGAATGCTGTAGCAAGTATCATGGGATTTCCTCTCATTCTCTATATTTGTGTTTACCTGGACTGGTTCCTCTAGAAATATTGAAGACTATAAACCAAATTTAGACTGAAGGTTGGGGGGGGCATTATGTATTAAAATTAGAAGAGCACTTACAGAAGGAACATGCATTCATCAGAAGTCCCTAGTGATGGGAAAACATAAATCTCAATGAAAAATCATCTTTGTTTGGCCAACCTGATTTTGGAACATTCTAGGAACTTCTGATTTCATGCCATATATGCAGCTATGGACTTTAATTCAAGAAGAGTATTTTTGTGTCAGGAATTATTGCAATATTATATGATTGGTTTCAATGAACATTGATACTTAAAGAAAGATTGGAAATTTCACATCCCCTGTTCAGAGGCAGCCAGTATCCAGTGACTGTACTATATAGGAGTATAAATGACTGGTACCTGTGTCATAACATGGGACAACTCTAAAGTACCATCTGAACTTCACAGTTCCCTGTGGGAGGTCTTTCATGGAACAGAAGCACAACCCAACTTCTTCTTCTGCCCAATCCTACTTTCTTCCCTTCCCTAATACAGTATTAATTCCAAAACCATTCCTTATCGAAATTCTTTCATGTCAACCTCCATCTCAGACTCTGCATCTTGTAGAACTCAAACCACCACATACATTCTCTAATAGAATAGGGCAGAAGGGACACATGTTACCTCAAGATCAGTGCCTTTAAAAATCAGGAGGGACTTCTACACACTCTTTCCTTCCATTTGCCAGCTAAATGCAGAGGATGCTGAGGACTTATGAGGTGGTGTAACCATGAATAAAAGGAGCTCTTGGCCTGTCAAAGGTCATGGATTACCAGGGACATTAGCATTAGATTGTTAAAAAAGAGAGAGTATATTGGGTCTTGGGGGTTTGCTTGTTACATTATCTAGCCTGATCTTCATTACAAATACAGAAACTGGTCCCTTGAAATTGGATGCTACTATCAACCTAAATATGTGTTATTGGCTTAGCAGGCAGTTGTAGGGTGGTGTATAAACTGATATCAGATGCTGGAAAGATGTAGCTCCACATAAGGCAGTGGCAAATGGTGAAAGTGTTGCCTGTGAGTCCTCAGAAGGAAGATTAGTTTCCTACTGAGGCAGTGGCTCTAAGGAACGGGGTGGGAAAACAATGTTATTTTGTGTTTGGTTATAATTTGTGGTGTTTAGCAATTATCACACACACACACACACACACACACACACACACACGTTGAGTTCATGCAAGAAAAATCTCAACATCAAGGATTATATCTTGGCTGACCAGGGAGAGCAACACCAATAAAATTCTAGTAAGTTAGGCCACTGGATATTTTTAAATTGTTGCAGTACCTAGCATTACATAATCCACCTAGATACTTTTTATGTATCCTATCAATATATGTAAATTTAATATTCACAAAACACTACATGGTATTATCTCTGTTTTACAGATGAAAAAAAACCTGAGGCTCAAATAGATTAAAACTAACTTGACAAAGGTCCATAAAAAAGTTGAGAAACCAGGATTGAAAGTTATGTTTCCGTGATTATAAAGCTTACATAATTTTCTTTATGTCATGTTAGTTTTTATTAAAATGTAGGGGGAAAAAAAGAAGAGGAAAGGGATAAGGAAGAAGTATAACTAAGAGAAGGGAGAATGGAACTAGAAGAAAGATGGGTGGTTCTGTGTATGAGGTTGCCACCTTAAAATGTATACTCCAAGTAGTGTGTTGTTCTAGAAACCCTGGAAAAGATTCAGTGGAATGTTCAGTAGACTATAGACCATTAAACAGACTTTAAAATGAAGAGAAAGAAAGGTACTCGGTAGATGAGAACTGATACCTTCTTTTCACTCTAAAGCAGCAGTCTCCAACCTTTTTGGCATAAGGGACCAGTGCTCCTATGAGAATCTAATGCCTGATGATCTGAGGTGTAGCTGAGGTGGTGATGCTAGTGCTGGGGAGCAGCTGAAAATACAGATGAAGCTTTGCTTTCCTCCTCACTGTTCACCTCCTGCCGTGCAGCCTGGTTCCTAACAGACCACAGACCAGTACCTGGTCATGGCCCAGGGGTAGGTGTCCCCTGCCCACAGTGCATACATGTACCGATTTCCTCATCTCCTCATGACCTCATTAACACTTGGAGCATCATTTAATTAGTATCCATAGATTTATTTGCATTTGTTCATATTTTTGGAAAAATTATTTCAAAATTTTAGTAAATGTCACTATTTCTTGATTTGGTTAGTTTCCTATGAATAAAATACCATGAGTAGATGGCTCCAAGCTTCTACCTTCATCCTTCTATATTCATAATCCATACTTACTTTTAAAATCCACAGAATGAAATGACTGAGCCCACTTTCAAACAAAACTTGGTATTTGATCTGTATGAACACAGATTTGGGCCACTTTCCTTAATGGTGTCTCAATTTAACTGCAATTGTATTCCATTTGGAATCTCTCTAGGGCACAAGTGGCATTTTGCTAAGACTTCTGGCAGCACAGCCACTTATAGTTCAGTTGTTAATACATAGTTCTTGATGGAGGAGTTCAGAGAGACTCTATTTAATTGTACTTTTCACAGTTTGCTGCTGTGTACAAAAGAGCCAAGTAGGGAAGGTTCATCTTCTCCTCTCTAAGGTGCTGATTTGCATATTTAAACATTCAGTGGATGCTCTCCCAGTTGCAGCTCCGTGGATAATGTTTAAGCACATATTTGCATTTGCGAAAAAGTTGTGAAAAGGAGGAAAATATACATTTAATCAAAGAAATGCTAATGAGAATTTAACACAGCTTCAACTTTTCCATTCTTATTCAAAGTGTTAATATGACCTCTTGGTTAGAGAACTATATCTATGGTTTGTTCCTAGTTCTGAGGACTTCGTTTAGAAGATAACTGAAGTCTATGTGTTTCAAAATTTTTATTTATCTAGGGAGTGATCCCTGGGCACTTTGCTGATGTAGGTTTGGCATTAGTTCATTACTAGTAACGCTAAACCTCAATATAAAGCCTCTCCTAGCTAGTTCCCTGTTCTTCTGTAAGCAGAATGAGTTTTGATTAACGTAAGAAAGGACCCTTATATCAAGGTGGAGAAAGAAGGAAGAGAGAGTTTTCTGTTTGTATGTTTTGTTATGTTTAAATTTGATGCTACTAATGAACATTCAAGATTTGACACTTTTGCTTAGATAGTGAAGGCAGCTGTGGACTTCCTGCCTTTCCATGTGGCCAACCATGTGGTGGTTTCATGAGGTGGGACCGTGTGCCTGGCTCTAAACAGAGGTTTCAGCCCTACACATTCTGTTTTTCTCATTGACTTTATGGTAGTCAGTCTCCAAAGGTGGCCTCCAAGAACCATGCCTTCCGGAATTTATGCCTTTGTGTGGTCCCCTCCCACAGTCAATGACAATGAATCTGACTTGAGTCCCTTAAAGAATGTGGTGAAAGTAATGCTGACCCTTAAGAAGGCCTGGCTGCCTTCAGTTTTGGGAAACTGGGGCTGCCATATAAGAAGTCCAATATCCAGATAGAGAGACTACATGAAGAAACCTCGTAGAAGGGCCAAATGGAGAGCAGAGGCTCATAATAAGTACATGAGAAAGGAAAGGGACACAGTCATCCTAGAATTCCCATGTATCATCCAGTATTAACCCAGCTAGAACAATTCTCATCTATAATATGACCAAAAGCATGTGAGAGATTCTAAAGGAGAGCTGCAGAAGAACTGCCTAGTTAATTCCAGTCAATTCACATGAGAGTTAATAAAATGGTTATTGTTCGAAATCATTGGCGTTTGGATGGTTTGTTAGATAGCAATAGAGCACTAAATCAATGCACTTTGCCCAGGCCTCTTTGCCCATGTCTCCTCTTCCTAACTCTTTGCATATCATGGTGAGATGAGACATGAAAAACTATTACATTGGTTCTTGCCCAGTTCGTGAGCATTACACATCCATCTTTGGCCTTCTGCTGACCTCCTTGCAAGAACCATAGAGTTCCTGATTAGCCCATGGTTCTAATATAACACATCTAGTTTATAAGCTGAGTATATATTTTTAGGGTTTGGTTTTGTTTTTCATATAGCTGATTTGGTAAAATACTTGGAGATTTGAGAACAAATGTTCTTCAGTGCAACCTATTAAAATCCTTCCTACACATTAGTGATAAATTATAACTCAAACATGTTTTGGACAAAAAAAATGGAATGAAAGTTACTATACATTTAACAATAAGACAACTAGAATTTTAAAATCTAATTTCCAACCTGCTTTCAATAATATTAACTACCCTTTAATTATATCCTACTATATACAATACCTTCTATGTATTACTTCTAACCTAAATTCACAATGACCTAGCCACAGTGGCCTTCCTTTTTTTCTCAAACACACCAAGCTCATTCCTGCCTCAGGGTCTTTGAATTTAGCCTGTCCTTTGGACTGAACATCTGTTAATGCCACATCTTTTCCTGGTCGTCCCCTTCTCTTGATTCTACATTTAGCCATAATTTCATCTCTTCCATAGCCACTCTAATAAATTAACCTCCTCTTTCCAATTCCACACTTTGTAAACTTCTGATTATTCACATGTCATTGCATGCATCACTGTCTGAAATTTTCTCACTGATTCAGGGAATAGCCTATTGTGTCACTCTCTACTAGAGAGTAAAACACATGAGTCAAGGATATTGTCTGATCCTCCAGAACGACCCCAGCCTGAACAATGTCTGGCATTAATGAATGGATGAAGCGAGCAAGGAAGGAACTCTTATAACTTACCTTCAAAAAAGGTATTATTGTCTACTTTTTTTCAGATGTGGAACTGAAGAGTAAAATTGGTCATATAACATGCTCAAGGGCTCTCAACTTAAAGTGAATGACTTGTCTGTTCTTTGCCCTATCCTGTTGTCCCCTCCAGCACTTCTATATAGTTAGGTTAGCAGATAAACAACTCCGTTAAGCACAGTCTTAAGGGGGGTCTAGAAAAGGTTAGAACAGATAAACTGACCACAGTAAACAGCTATTTTCCTCTGCCAGAATCTCAAACACAAGCCTTAGGAACATTTCTCTCATGTTTGTTCCCCATACATTTTAAGAGGTAAATGAGGTCTATAATGTTTAATTCAATTATTAAACATCAGCAGCTCAAATCAATAGGTCTTAATGGTGTAATGAACTTATTTAACCCCAAATAACATGTGACTCAAAAGTTGAAAATTAAGGTTATCTTCTGAGACTGAAAGTAAACAAAATGCTTAAGAAGATCAGCTTTCCAAAAAGGATATCTACAAAAGAATGGCTGTGAAGTTTTGTTAGCCCCCATATTCCAGGAACTGAGAACAAGACATGGCTATATTGTCATATTTAAAGCTGCACTATTTTTTTAATTTTTATTTTTCAACTAGAGTTGACATTCAATATCATTTTATATTAGCTTCAGATGTATACATAGTGATTAGATATTTATATAATTTACAAAGTGATCCTCCTGATTAGTCTAGTATTCACTTGGCACTATGCATAGTTATTACAATATTATTGACTGTATTTCTTATGCTATATTTGACTTCCCATGACTATTTTGTGACTACCAATTTGTACTTCTTATTTAATAGGAATGTCAGAGAATCTGGGAGTCCAGAAACAGTAAATATCAGCAATTAGAATTTGTCTCTGTGTTTCTAGTTCTGTGTTAGGAAGAAAATGCCCAGGACATAAACTTTGATTGGCAGCTGTATCTCAGTGGTAGAGACAGGTGCCTCATGACACTTGACATTAAGTTCTTTCTACTAACTTTTCTCTTTACAATTCCACACTTTTTAAACTTCTGATTATTTGGCTTTCCTACAAGGTGACAAGAACATGCTGGTCTTCTTGTTCACTGTTAATAATTATCATTCAGTTTGAAGACTGTTTTAAATGCTTAATTAGCATGAGTTTGTACAAGAATGATTGTTCCTAGGTCCGTTAACAGATCTAGGCCTAGACAGGTTTAAATTATACTTTCAGATCCTTAACCATGAAGGCCCACCCACTTGTTATCCAAGTGTCCATTACCTGAATATATTAACACTATCACAGAAAAGTTAAACTCTATAGCCTCAATACAAATCTGGGATTGTATCTAAATGACAACCCTCCAGCACTAGCGCAGGGATGCTCATAACATCAGAGGAAGAAAAAACATATAACAGGTGTTGTGCATTGGTAGGGTCATTAGTTTTGCCTTCTTGTTTTTTTAAAGACAGATGTTAGAGAGATAGAACAAAGAGGAGGACTCTATATTGTTAATTTAGACAAACTCTTAAATGAATTACAAGAAAACAAATTAGAGTGTGTCAATGTATTAGATTCAGTGATGTTATATATAACAATAGGGTTGGGGAGTAAGACATTAGAGTCAACTTCCACAAGTTATTTTTTTCATTGTTATTTGTATTAATTTGAATACTCTTTTTCTTTTCCAAATGAATGCTTGTGATACTTTTTAAGCAATTGCATCCACCCACTCTTGATTTTGGCATTTCACCTGGACTCAACCTAGTACAGTAATAACTGCAAACTTTTACATAGATGCTCAAAATATAGAATAACTGTACATCATTAAGAAGTAGCAATACTTACCAGGGGTATAGGAACATCCGTGATGAGCTAAAAATTGGGCTTTCATTTTAATGCCCTTGGCTTCTTGGAAGAAATGTTCCGCAAACTTAAAAAAAAATCTGTATTAGTCCAGCACTTCTTTCTACACCCCACAGTGTTGCAGGTATAATACCTCATACCTCATGTTTAGAAACATGTGATTCTTTTTTTGGTTTTCTTGTTACAAGTCTTATCCCATTAAAAAAAACAACAACTTATTTTCAGTTTCTACATTGTTTCTTAATTAGGAAGAGTTAATAGAAACACCTTAAAACCACTTATTGGGTATTACTCACAAAAGCATATAGAAAAGTCCACACGTCTTTTTTGGGGCTATTGTCTTCCTAAATGGTATAGCCTCCCATTTTATTCTTCAAGAGACATTTTTAGCCATACAGATACTCCTCAGTCCTCAAACCAATTCACTATCACATTTATCATTTATAAATTTCAAAGCAGGGTATCTAACTAAATATAGGTGCATTATAGGGAGATTATATTATATATATATTATATATGCTATATAAATATTAAATAGTGCACCATTTTTGTAAATATGTTCTTTCTCAAAAGTCATCTAACATTTTCACCGAAAACATACATTCACTAATAGGTATGCATAGATCCTCTTATAAATTTAAAAACTGTCTTTATATATTAGTTTTAATGTTACAAATATTTAATAAGAAGTGTGGATCCTACTAACTAGTCTTATTGTTAATTTTAGAAAATAAATATAATTTTACACTGAAGCCTGAAGAATAAAAATTCTTTTAAAAAACACTTTTTATATTTTTCTTATAATGAAAAATAATAATTGAATCAAACGTTCATGCATTGAAGGGCAAACCATTGATAATTATTTCTAGCACTATGCTCACAAAAATGGATCTTTGCTACTGTTTTCAGGATCTACTAGCAGTGATTGAAAAAAGTTTGCATACGCAACTTATTCACATTGCTTTATTGTTGTTGTTGTTGTTGGTATTGTTCAGTTCACAAAAAAAGTATTTCAAGTCATCATGTCCTTGCATTTAACCAGCAAAAGAGTAATCTTGAAAGAAAACATTTTACAAACTGGACACATACCCTGTTTATTGTCTCTGAAATTGCACTCCATAAAGCAAGTCCATTTCTTAAACCTTTCCCAATATTATACAAAAATATTCTTATGCAAGTAATAAATTTATCTTTAAACATCCAACTTTTTTGAAATTCAAAGCAGTCACACCAAAAGTTATCATTGTTAATTTTTAATCTAAACATAGAACACCTTGTGCTTATACAAACTGCTGTTATCATGTGCTCATATACTCCTTAGGTGGATCTGGCAAATATACTCTGCCATTATGCATTAAGTTATGTAAAAAAGTATAATCAGTGTAGAACTTGCCTATTTTTAAACAATGTTCTTTAACCATCCTCATCTACATTTGTTTATATATATAATTTCTTTTTGGAAAAAAAAATTAAGGCAAGTGCAATAAAAATTACAAAATCACTATCTCTATTACTAACATATGCAGCATTCATATTTAGTGAGTGATCTCCTTCCCTCTTAAAAATGAAAGCACAAAATACTAAGTATGTTATTCTTGCTACAGTTAGTTATATAGTCTTACCTATAAGCCATAGTTAAAATCTTTAGAGATATCAACACAAAAGTCTACTTTTCTAATGTTATACCAGCAGGAATCTCTGCTATCCTCTCCCTGTAATTTCTCATTGCATGTCCAATTTTCTTACAAAAATATACACGTTATTCAGATGCCCGTGAAGATGACTATGAATACAAGTTCGCCTAATAGCACAGGTTGTTTAGAATGCAGTACTCATAAGATCATCAGTTGTAAATTTAATTAATTCTGTTGTGTTTTTATTGCATTTCAGTGATGGCTCAGATTCTGTAAAGGAAAACTAAAAAGAAATCTTATCAGTAACTGTGTTTCTAAAGTTAGGCTTTGCTGAAGACATGTTATTTGCTAAGGACATAATTTAAATGGAATCTGAAAAAAATAAGTTATTTCATAACCCTGAAAAATAGAATAGACTAAAAGATAGAAAACCCATGATAATAACTTTGGTGCTTTCACAAGCTTTTCTTATGATAGTTGCTGAGTACAATACCTCACCTCCCTCATTTTTTTTATAAATAAATAATTCAGGGCTACCACCTAATGAAAAAAAGTAACAAATGGAAACTATCACAAAATTTTTATGGGAAAAGCAAGAATGAGCTGACTCTCTTTGTCTTTAAGATAAATGCATGTCCTTAAAGAAAAGTTAGTTGAACAGAAATCTTGGTATTTATTTTTAGCCTGTGCAAAAATGATTCACTGGGTAATTTCCTGATGCAGTACATTATCTTGGAAATTCATATAACTATTTATTTAATGTAGCACATATATTGATTGAGCTTATATAAATGTATGGGTAGTGTGTTTTTAATTAGAGGGCATGCACATAACACACGCACTCACATATAATTTAGCACGCTAAATGCTTCATGTTGTCAAAGTTTACTGTTTTGAACTGTTGCTGTCCAGAAGATGTTCTGGAAAGAAATCATGCTCAATTGGTACATTGTCTCCTTCACTTGAGTGTAAAAGTTTTAAGGCTATATTTGCATTCAATAAAATTCTACTATTGAACATAATTTTTGGATAATCTAGTGTTATAAAACCCTAGATGGTAAGAGGGCCTACAATGGAAGGAACTAGAATATGGGTGGAAAAACTTAAACCAAATCTCTAGAACGTATAAGAATATTTTCTCTCAACTAACAGCAGCCATGCCCTTGATATATGCACTTAGGATTAGTGACAAGATTAGTTATGAGAATCAGACATCAAACAGGACATTCATCTTAAGAAACAGAAGCTAGCAACCTCATCACTGGTTGTCATTTCTGATATAACAAGGGACATAAAGATCAACATTAGCCCAGTGAGATAAATATATGTGGCTGGAAATATATCGTCAGAATAAGTGACTGAGATGTGAAATAAAGAACCAACTGGTTTGTCATTGTTGATTAGGCTGTCATTTTGCTGAAATAATGCAAGATGATCCACTTAACTTAACCCCATAAAATTAAGTAAATTTATTAGTACTGCATAAATATAGTCTTGGACTTTATGTCATTCACTAGGGTTCCCCAAATTACATGATTATAAAAATTTCCTAGGGTTCAATTGTTTTGGAGTGTGAGCAAGTAACCCATGCCATTAACAAATGCTACAAGTGATTCTTAAGTTAAAGGACATTTGGAAAAATCTTCATTGGAATTCATCTTTTCATAAATTCATTGTTATTGTGAGGAAAAATGATTGTTAAGTCCAACTAATTAAAAAATTTTGATATTGATATGTTTATTTTCATAACCAGTATCTTTGGGGATGTCCCTAATTTTACTATTTTTGCTCCAGAAACAGAAGTGACAGTAGACCTGTATTCTCTTGGAAGGGTGTTTTTAATTAACACAACTGTTAATTAGCTCACTTTTTCTTCTATGATGGTGGATTTACTTTTTGAAGTCACACATTTCATAACAAATTTGGACTCGGTTTTCTTGACTAGTTCTTTTTTCCCCCTTCTTCCTGAAATATTCTCAAAGTGTAATTGTCTATATAGTTCAGTTTCTTTCAGGACTTCTTAATTTGGAGTTCTGAGAAGCAAATTGGGAGGAATTGTTTAAGAAGAAAAATCCAGTTTATGGTGAAATTCATCCTCTGCAGACTTTAATTTTGTATTTCAAAGAGTGATAGCAGTTGTAATGACAGAAACAAAAAATCCTATACCTGTGTTTGTCAAAAAGTGGTCTTTGGGCTTCCACATTAAAATCACCTGGAAGCCTGTTAAGTGAATAGAATCTGGGTCCCACCCTGGTATTATTTGGAGTTCCATTAGAATTTCCATTTTTAACAAGCTTCCCAGTCAATTCTTCTGAAGCCTAAAATTTGAGACCTACCTGTTTGGTTTTCAACTATGTCTTATAGAATCACCTGAAGGGTTTATATAATAATAATAATAATAATAATAATAATAATAATACCACCTAACAATGGGGACAAACCTCAGATTAGTTTTTTTCTGAATTTCTGAGACTTTGAGACTTTTGAAACCTTCCTAAGTGATTCTAATTACACATAGGTTTTAGAACTATTACTAGTAGGCCCACTAGAAGGATGCTATGAAAGAACAATTTCACCTCTTGTCTAACCTTTATGTCACAGTATATGCCAAAAAAAAAATCATAATTACTCTTCACCATTATAATGTTTAGTAAACAAGTTCTCATTTTATTTTAGAAAAGCATGCTGAGAAATGGTTCTTTGTTCAGCCTGGGACTACTTAAGAAAGGATTTTCATTCAAAGTCCAGTTTTCCTTTCCAGTTCATAAGTGTGTAAACAGTTCTTTATTGCCAAGGACAATAGGAGAATTGAGATATTTAATGGCGTAATTTAAACCAGGTATCGATTTTCATAATTTTACAGTTCTGTTTGTCATTTATATAGGCTTTTAGCATGTTCTACTGCTTTGTTTTTTTGGGGATGTTTTGTCTTTTATTAGTTTTTTCCCCAGAAGAAATTTGACTGCCTTAGCAGTATTTCCATAATCCACTTTTTTTTGTGAACCATCTTGATGACTTTTGCCATTTATTGCCTTTCCTAGTCTATTATTTACCTATATTTTATTTAAATCATGTAAGTATATATCATTATACCATGTAAGCAGAACTAGAAATACTATCCATAAAGTCAAGTTTATGTACTAAAGTTTTTAAAAAATCCTAACACATTTTAAATCAAGCACATGTAACTATTCAAATAAAAACCTCCTTCTGTATACCATTTAAAACCAATTAACATCATTGGGATGAAAATCTCCAGTTTAGGCAAACAATTGGTAAAACATTTGTCAAATTTAGATGTTCTCTGTCCTTCAGAACTTATCCCACGCACATTATTAGTATTAGTGGGCATTAAATATTGATTCAAAATATGAGTTTAAAAAAGGAATTTGTTTGAATTTCTCTTATAGGCCATACATAAAAGCTAAAAATCCCACAGGAGTAAGTGTTTGTGTCATTATTATTTTAATTCTTTGAATATTTGCATCATTTTCTGTTTTTATTTTTCCAATAAGTATAAATATGATATCAATTAGGAATCTTCTAGAAACAAATGTTTCATGAATATGAATCTTTTAACCACCTGTCAATAATATGAGTGTAATTGAAAGTTCCTGAGAATTTGTGTGTGTGTGTGTGTGTATGTTAGAGAGGTGCACAAATAGTCCCCAAATAGTCTTCAAATAGAGAGTTGTCTCCTGATATGTTTAATGGGTCAGATCCTATGATTCAAATTTAAAATACAATATGGAAATTATACACTGAGTCATAATCCATATAACATTTTACTTCGTCAGTAGAAGTTATTTTTTCACATTGAAAAACCCTACTGAGGTAGAAATGACTTCATGAAATTTTAAATATATTAATTACTTTGAAATTCAACCTAAACTAACCTTACATTTTTTAAAAAATATATTACTTTCCATTTTCATAATTTAACTCTGCTTCATTTTTGATGTGTTTCTTAAAAGGCTGTCCTAAGATATGAATTCTGCCTACACAGTCCATTCATTCTAAGTGGTTTATGGTTGTTCACTTGTTATGCTCGGGATGGGAAGATTTATTACCATTCCCTCCCCAGAAATAAGTAAATAGTTAAGTTTATTTATCTTTACCATAAAGTGAAAAAGCTAAAAATATTTCCCTTTTGGAATGACTGTGTACTACAAGCAGGTGCAAACAGAGTAGAAAAATAAGATGACTAAAGATCTTGGTTATTTAAAAATATTACCTGAGGGGAATTTAGTTTAAGGTCATTATGTGAGTAGTACCTTAAAAAGAAAGGAATAAAATACCTGGGGAGCAAGAAGTAAGGAAGAGAAACAGCAAAGAGGACTCACGTTATGTCTTTCATTTCTGTTTCTCAAAGAATTTTATGAAGTAGGTGAGGGAAAAATGCAGAATTTAACCTTGAAAAGAACATTAATGTGATAACTTTTAAGTGATCAAGTTTGTGATTCAAACCTTTCCATAATCCAGTAGTGAAGGAAAAAAGAGGGATTGTAATGGACCTGACTTTTCGACATGGTATTTCTTTTTGTTCAGCCAACTGGGCATCTCTTAAGCCCCTTTCTTCACACTCATAATAAGAATTAAGTCTAAGAGTTATAAGCTTATACAGACATAGAGAGGGAAAGAAAAACATAACAAGAGTTATTAAATCAACAAAGGTACTTACATATGTTCCAACAACACATTATTAATTTATTTTCATCTATGATCAGGTAGAAACCAGAAGAAACATTTGTAGCTTAATAAATAATTTAATTTCTTGAATTTCTATGTAACATATAAATTTATTTTTACAGGATATATAGAGAGCATACTCATAGAGAGCAACAGACTTATGAAACGACTATAAAACACAAATTATAATTCAAGTTTAAAATTTCTCATTTTTACACTTGTATTTGTCTATTTTCCTATTGCTAGTCAAAGCAAAACCAAATATATAATTGTAAGTATTCTAAGAAAAAAAGGAGCTCCTCCATCACCTACACGTGAGTTACATACATTCTAGATTGTACAAAATCAAAGATGGTAGGCAAAACTAAAGGGAAATACTATGTAAAATGCACTTTTTACTGACTGTTGAACATATCTGAGAGTGTCTGAGTTTAACCTTTGACTTGAACACCAGCAGAGAAAAATGACTAAATTCACTTTCCTATTTGGGTTTCTTCAAACTCTGAAAATGTAAAAGTTTTTACAATTCAATAGCAGATTACATGAACATATCTCCACTACTTTGGTGGAAAGAACACACTAAGGATTCTAGTTACCAGGAGCATATGCTGCAAAGGGCATATAGACAACTGTCCGTGTATGTTAACATAAAGATGTGACTTCATCTCAGTTCAGAATTAACCTAAAATACTCACATTTGATCTCCCCAAATTTAGTCTCTCATTGGATAGATTCAATTTACTTTGCCATATGTTCATGTACAATTTAATGTCATTTTACATTAAACATTTTTTTTAATGACCAGCATGCTTTTGGAATTTAAGGTTATCTGGACTATGAAGATTGAAATTTACACATCAATATTGCATGTAATAGTCTCTAGTTCATGTGCAGTTTTACTTTCTATTTATTTAGTTGTGAGGGGAATACAGTGGAATGATTTAGAGTGATTGTCTTTGTTAAAAAAATTTTCAGGCTGTGGGTCCTAGGGGTTGGATCAATGAAGATAGTGGATGGAGAACTATGTACTAAAGGGCAGAAAGAAATTTTCGTTTTATACATTGTATATGTATGTAATGGAGAGATGTTTTGTATTCTAAGCCTGGAAGGAAGAAATGATGCTCAATGGAAGATTATAGCTGAGTTCCTTCTTTTTAGTGAAGTTTAATGATGACAAAACACATAAGATTAGGATTAGGATTAATTTATCATCATCCCTCTTTACTCAAATTTAATTCTTACAGCTCCTTATATCTTAATTATTAATGTAACACAATCACCTTTGTTGCCAATCATGACTAAAAAGTAAAACTTTAAATGACCACCTCACTTCAGTTTATTCTCAAAATTTTTCATATTGCCCCAAATTATATCATAAGTCCTGAAGCTGGCAAAAAGCACAATTGCTGAAAACCAAGTATATAACCAATCCAAAATCTTGACACAGGGAAACTGGGTCCCTTTGGAAAAGCATGTCAAATGGTTGTTTCTTCTATTCCTATACTAGATTAATTCTTCTTACTTTTTAGGAAACAAGCTTAAACCCAAATGATAAAGTTTAATGTAATAAGCATCATGTCAAGTTACATGATTTCACATTCCCTGAAACTACCTCTCAAGTAAATTAAGAAATGAGTGAACTATCATAGTAATAATAAGTCAATCCTCATTTACCTGGGCACAAATTACTTGTCATCAAAGTTTTTCCTCACTATAAACCAAGTCTCCCATAAATTGGATCATGCTGGAAGAGGAACTGCCTTTGTCTGTTAAAAGAATAAGCATCCCCTGAATTTTCATGAATGAAGATGAGGAATAACAGCCATATCAGTGCCTGTAAGATGTGTGGTTTATCTAAATGCCAGTTTCTGAGAATATGCTCTAAATCCAAATATCAATAGCTTTTTAGATGATGTATGCCTTTAAGACTTACATCCAGGAAAACAGTTTCGCACACATTCACAATTTTGTCTGGAACTTCAAGGACTTCATTATTTCCTTTAATCTTTTTTAATAGACTCAATGTTTCCCTGAGTCGAAGTTTAAGGTCTGTTGTTAAGGATAATCAAAATTTGACTGTCAGTTACCTTCTTTGCTCAGAACAACAAAGTGGAAAGTGTTCATGAAAAGGCAAGGAATAGCTCTGCTTCCATGGACAAGCTCCTCCTTTTAAGGAACTCAGTTGCACCATCATCTCTTTGTAATAACTGCATATATTGTTAAAAAAATCTTCAGTGCTAGGTAATATGTGACCGTAGGTAGGATTTGTAACCCATTTTATAATATTTCCCCTCTCTTAATCAACTATGACCATAATGGGAACAATGACCAAGCAAGTTCAGGTTAGAGACAATAAGGAATTTTCCTCTTCGGTGTCTCTGTATTCTTAGTTCCATTCAGTCATTTCACTTGTACAGATACCAACAGTCTCTTTGAAATTTCAATAAGCTTTCTTCTGGGACTAATGATATAAACTTAAACCAAATTTGAAAAAGAAAAAATTTAAGCACAGGATAAAAAAATACTTCTTAGAAAAAGGATATAATTCCAGAATCATAAAATAATTTTCCAATGTATGAATTAACGTTTTCCTAGAAATGGTGATCTTAATTTACATAAATGATATCTGTCAAAGTTAATGACTTCTAGGATAAACAAAACACAGAGTTTAGGGGTGGGCTCTCAGTTAATATTTTTTCTGGTTATGGAATACTGAATAATAAAGAAATTAACAAACATCTATCTATTTAAGTTGATAGGGTTCAAACATGTATATTATAAAGAAAGTAATAAACACAAAATGGTTTGTTTGAACAATCAGGTGTTTAGCTATATAAATATAGTACGTTCAGGTTTCTTAACTCATTGTGTCTTGGACTTATTTCATAGAATTAATCTAAACTGAAAGCGGCTGGTTGCATGAGATACAAATTGCTTCTCTGCCCACAGGAGACCTAAGGGATGGATTACAAATGAAATAATCAAAGATTTGAGCACCAGTATAAAGGGAGGACGCTCATAGGCAGCAATTAGAGGTAACATTAAAGAACCAGGTGAACTCTTGAATCCATAATGTGTCACTTGGAGCCTGAGCAGTGATGGCTGACAAACAGGCAATACCAAACACCACACATGTCCAAGTCCAGAAGCCCATTCTCTCCCTCAGCTTGGCTAACATAGTCACATTTTCAACTGTGTTTCAACAACTAGAATATTCTTATCCCCCATAGTTCCCACCGAAAAGAGAAGGATGAAACCTAAGCACTAAGGAAAATACATTTTTTTCTGCTTTTATTGTGAATTCTAACATAACTTTTGTTAAACATAGAGCACATGAACACATGGCGGTTCCTTCATTTGTTCTCACATGGAGCTGATAGAGGAATACGTGGGAGGAATGTTTCTAAAGCCATAGATAGCTTCTCAATTTATTTCATTTTTAAAAAAATATGACAAAACATTAGAAAAAAAAGTTTCTTAAGTTGTGAGAATATCAAATATTACCCATCAATCCCTGAATCATGCTATTCAAAGTGCTTAAATCTACACTAAAAATAGAACAAAAAATGTACTCTCAAGGCAGCTAAATTAACACCTATGGATGCCTAAAATATGACTATGGTTTGATATCTTCCTCTACATTTATTCCACACTTCCATCGTGCACTTAAAAAGATAAAAATAAAATTAAAAAAATAAAAAAACAAAGAAATAAACCAGGCCATTGCCATGTGTACAATTTTCTGAGCACTAGGGGAATCTAGAATCCAGTCCAATGATGTTCACTGCCACCAGTCCCTGACAGGTGCCCATAGTACATAGTAAACAATGGCCTTCTTGGATTCTGAAAATAGCCCAATGTGCAAAGCTGACCTTAAAGTTTATATATCCTTGCAGCTTCAGTTCTGGTTTGTGAAAAAAGTGACACAGGTCCAAGAGGAGTACGGGTATAAAGAACAGATTGTAGAGAAGGACCCAGGAGAGTTGTCAGGGAAATAAACATTTTCTTAAGCAAATAAAAATTAATGCACATCCCAAGGCTCCTTTACCTTGTCACACAAATATTGAGACTGTTGCATTGTTACAAAATTTGTATACTCATACCTTACACATTTGCAATTCAATTTTACCCTCCTTAGTGAACTCTATTGAAATTTACACTTTTTTTTTTTTGTGGCTAACTCACATCTTACTATTGTGACCAAAACCGTAAAATTGTTTTCTCATTATATGGTGGTTGGAATAAACTGAACATACAATAGTCACTACACAAGCCCACAGACGATGACTGGAATGAAAGTTCCTACAAGAATCACTAAAGTAATGTATAAGTTCTATTATCAGTGTTTTCATCACATTCATTTTATTAAACTAAAAGCTATTTAGGTAATATTTCCCTTTAACAATCTGCCCTCTGCAAATTCCTTTTATGCCTGATTTTGCATTACCTTCAACATAAATACATATTAGCTGTTTATGTCACGGATTTCAAACATAAAGCTACATAGTTGGGATGAATTTCCTGGGAGCATCAGCTTTCTGTTTCTGAAAGATAGAGCTATACAGTTAAAATAAAATGATTCTTTATACAGTAAAAGTAATTATTTTAAACACTTTTCTCACCTAATTTAAAAACTACTTTTTGTAAATAACGTTTATTTTGAAAGTACTGATTTTTGTAGGTTTAACCTCCTGAGTTCTTATTTAAACACTTGATATGAATAAGTGTTGCTTATGTTCACAAACTGAAACCAAACACTTGCTTCTGAATGTATCATTGAAAATTAAATACAGCGAATTAACATTTAAATACAAGGAGACCCCATAATAAGTTTCACAGATTTTTTTTCTGACTCTTTAGAAAATAACATTTTGTATAATACAAGGTGACAAAACATATTTGATGACGCATCCTGTCCTTCCTTTGGTTTGGAAGCCTTCAATGTAAATTTCATTTTGACTTGTGTTGATTCACCCTTTTGAGTTAACTTGCCTGGCGTTTGCACATAATATCATTTGCAGAAAAAATATATAGAGAAAAGAGGAAGTAGAATATTAAACAAAAACAGCCACAAACACATTCATGCCTTTCCAGGAAGTGATCAAATATAGGGCTTGATTTTTTTTTTGTTTTGTTTTTTCTTTTTTTCTTTTTTTGTTATTTTTTGTTGTTGTTGTGTGTTTATATATATATATATATTTGTTTATTTATTTATTTATATAAGGGTACATTAACTCATTTAAAAAATGGAAAAAAAACACTCTCTCCCCCATTTTCATGCCCTTGATCTTTTCTTCTTAGCACAACGTAGTAGTCACTACTAGCACACTTTTGGGTCTGGAGTGTATTCTGATGAGCAGTGAATTAAATGTTAAGACAGTTAGACTCACCACCACCCCTCCTCAGAGTTTACACATCATGCCACCATTAGAAGGGTAGAGGTAGGGAATGAGGCAGGACAAGGAAGAGATTCAGGGCTCTGATTGGCAGGGCCCTCCTATGAACAAGTGTTCTTTTCATCTTTTTTTCCCCCAACTGGCAATGCTGGCATTCGTTGCACTGCTCTCTGAAGGCCTACATGGCCCTGCTGATCCTAGGCAGAACCCAAGAGAGGATCCGGTGCTCCTTGTCCCAGTGGATAGATTTGTCCAAGCACCCCAAGGAAATGTTAAAAGCAAAATAAAATCAAGAAAAGGAAATAAAGCCCATTCTAAAACTAAACTAATGAAGCAAAAAAGGGTATTCTATCTATATATAAGTCTCTTCTTTAAAAAAATGTAAATTTACAAATTCCAATGACATATAAAACAAAGTCAAAAAATGTGGTGGGTAAGAGACATGGTAAAACAGGAACACTGATGCTACAAAGAAATTGCAAAAAACATATGTACAAGACCCTGTTTTTCCTCGTGTTCTAGAGATTGTAATGCATGTTTTTAACAGCAGCAGTCGAGGATTTAGTTCCAGGCACTGGACTGCAGACTCTACTCAAGCTCCCAGGGACGGGGTGTCCCTTGTTTTTCTGTCACCAAATCACACTGGATATACTGGTCTCCCTTGGCAACAGCGGCAGGATGGCACTGTTTGTGTGGGCCTCATCTGGATTCTGCTCCCTGCTTGATTTTGTCTGTGGCCGCTGCCCATTGATGAGTGTCATAGGGATGTTACAATAGGTATGCTGATTTCCTATGGAGGTAAGAGGCAGGGTGCCGGTAGGAGGTACGTCATACTCATAACTTCGGTAGTAGTGTTTCTGACGCATTTGTGAATGGTACGTATTGTGAAAGGTGGAACGGAGATCTGGATGGGCAGTGGCTAGAGCTGTGGAGGTGGCTGCAGCCATGGAAATGGCCGAGACAGTCTGCAGCTCCCCGAAAGGGCCCTGCTCACTAACATCTAAAGCCTGCTCGTGTGTAATGGGTTCTATCCTCTTAAAAGGCATTTCATATTGTAAACGTTTCCAGAACTTAGAGTTCAACTTGTTGCATTTTGGTCCATGCCACTTAATAACTGTCAGGAGCTTAATGGTGTGCTTGAGGGCCTCCACCTCCTGGTAGTTCATAATTCCTCGTAGTTCACTGCATTCAATTAGTATCACTTTGATTTCTCCAGTCACAAGCATGTTTCGAAGTCTGGTCTCCAGTTCAAAGATACTCCAGCCCCTTCTGACTACGTAATTTGGGGTCATGACAATAATCAGTCGCTTGCTTTGATCTACACACCTTGCTACATCTTCAATGTATGCTACAAAAGAGAAAAGGATTTATCAGAATGAGTACGTTGAACATGTGTTCCAAAAAGCCCTGGTAGATTCTTTCATACATTAAATGAGAATTGGTGTTGAGTAACATCTTAAGATGAAAATAACCAATGATCACTTTGAATAGATTATAGGCTTTGCTTCTTTTAACATTTGAAATATTTTTTCCAGGTATATAAATCTCTTATTTGGTTTCTTTAAATGTCAAGGCTTATAAAATGAGATGCTCTATAAAATAATGGAAGTAGCTCCTTAGAGGTATCAAAAATTTAGTTTCTATGAACAAAGAAATTTTGCTGATAATCTGAAAGATACAATTTTTGAAGTAAAAAAAATGTAAGTTAAAACTCTTTCTAAAAATGACTACACAGATTGACATCAAAAATATGCACACTTTCAATTGAAAACATTAACTTACTTCCAGTTGGAATTAAATCTCTATCTGGTATAAACAACTTATATCCATAGTGCTTTTCAAGCATATCAGGTAGGATTTCAAAGAGCAAAGCGTTCTTCTTCCCCAGTCTCTTGATTCCACTGGTCAGGATCCACTTTGGTGTATGATAAGTATGCATGCATATATCTTTATTGTCTGTCAAAAACATTACAGAGTATAATTGAAGTCATTACTTTACAAAGAAAACAGTAGGACATGAAAAACATTCACCTCTTTTCATAAACATCTCCAAATATTCCACTTCTGGGAGACCAAAGAAAGAAGCCTTCATTAGTTTTCAATAGAATTCCGTAATGCAAAATACTCTGGACTAATTTGGAGGTAAAAGATCACATTTTCATTTTGTTGTTGTTGTTACTGTGAAGGCAGTAGGACAAAAATCAATGAAAATAACAATAAAATGTTCACTTCCAGCATTTTTGATGCAAAATCATAGAGAATTCTTAACTGCTTATAAAATCCACATATTTGGATAGTATACGCTTATTCTAAATAATTGTACATTCAACAAATCCTGCCTTTGATTGTTTTATCACTGGGAAATAAAAAGAGGAAACTACACTTGCCTTGACCATGGAGGAATGATGTTTGGAATGTGTGGACTATGTTAATTTCTGTTGGGAAGAAAAATAAAACCAAACTTGAAAAAATTAATTTTTTACTGGAAGTTAGATCTTGGATTTTGGGACTAAGGATATTATTATATTGAATTATTGTTAAAAAAAACATTGCTTACTGATCTCCATTTATATTATAGGTAAAATACTGCCTAATTATTTTTATGATGTTAATCCGTTATACCATAAGAATTTGAAAATTACAACACAAATGAATGAAACAGCTCTAAAATCTTTCTTTCCTCATTCTTCCCCCTTTTAACATGAAAATTCTTCAAATATTTGATGACTAATCATGCATTACCTTTATTTTAATTTTAACATCACAATTTCTCATTCGTTGTTTCTAAGAACAAAAATTATTTATCTTCTGGATAGTCTCTCATTCATTGATTTTCTCTTTTGAATGTGATTTCCGAATTTATAATTCACCTCGATTCTAAGCTGTCACGAAGCTAAGTCTACGTATATCAATATCCCAGACTCTCTTTTTTGCTTCTTTGATGATGGTCAGTGTATTACTTGATTATTAGATTAAGTTAAATTGAAACACGAAATTTCAAAAACAAATGCACTTTGTATTTGGCATAAGAATTTAAAAACTTGGGGTATAATGCATCCAAAATAGAGAAACATCCTTGACTGTTGCTCTGGGTGGCTTTCAGATACTCCTTTTGACTTGAGGGATACTAAACTCGCTTCCAGAGATCCATATGTGTATATTCATTTTAGTCGTCTGATAATCCTGAACCATTTAGAAGTCATTCTATAATTATAGAATGACTTTTAGTGAGGAATATTTTTTTTAAAGCAGCTTCCAGGTTTAAAAAAAAACAAACCTTTGGAAAATAGTAATCATCCCAAATGTGTCATATTTGATATTTGGTATTTTCTTTATTCTTCAGTCAAGATATATTTAGAAAGAAATATAACTATGAGCAGTGAATACACAATGTAGTGTGTGTGTGTGTGTGTGTGTGTGTGTGTGTGTGTGTGTGTGTGTGTGTATGCCTTACTATTAAATTGTATACCTGAAACTTACTGGATTTTGTTAACCAATGTGCTCATAATAAAAAAGAAACTAGAAACTAAAAAAAAAAGAAATACATTTGTACATATTATAAAAAAAGTTCAATTTTCACAAAAAATAATAATATTTGCCATAGCGTATCTATGCACATATGTCAGCAGTCTACAATGGTACTATTTTCTTGATGTAAAAACTTTGCTTGAGTAAGAAATCACAGAAAATAGCACATAATTAACTATTATGTAATACCCATTATTATTTAATTAAAATGTCCATTCATTAGACACTTACTTGCCATATATTAAATCTAAAACTTTCTTTATGATATTGTTCAGTAGCTTCCGGTCTAGCAGAAGATGTAGATAAGCCAACAGTCCATTTCTAAGGAATAAATGTGTCGCTAAGAGTAGTACACAGGTCATGGGCCAAAAGGAGGGCTCCTTAAGCCAGATTGTACATTATAGAATAATTTCATGCATATATTTTCTTTCTTGGAAGTTGTTCTTTCCAGTTTAGCACAAAGTTCTATCAAGTGCTGAAGTTCGCCCAAATCTGGGAGGTTTGATGACTAGATCCTCATTCTTTGCCCTTTGTCCCCTAGGCTTCAAAATATTTGAAAATGAGATCAATACAAATACCAATAGGAACAAAGTCCACCAGTACTGGTTAAGTTCCAACTGGATATCATTTTTGCTTACATGACACTGTCTGTTTCTGGTTCCTCTGCCTCTTCCATGGACATCTCTTTTCTAACCCATAAGTTTTGTTATTTCTCAAGATGTTTTTATAGCCTGCTTCATTTTTCTCCCCGTCTACTTTCCCTTTGAAATCTCCTTTCCTCCATAACATAAACAATCACTTCTGTGTATATATCTTCCTAATTTAGATATCCAATCCTGTTTTCTATTTGTGAACTACCAACAGTCCCCCACTTCTTGGACCCTTAATTTGATGTTCAGCATGCAAATTACATTCAACATGCTCATGAAATAAGCTTCTCGTCTCAATCTTCACCTTTTATTTCACTTGAATTTTAATAACATGACAATCTTACTTCTTTAGTCTCCAAACTTCATACATATGTTTCACTTATCCCTTTTCATTACTAATAACCGCATAACCATTCTTTGGATTTTATTTCGATCCTAAGTCAGGCCATACTTGTTTCTCAGTTGTTATAAATATATTTTAGTAGGTTTTCCTTCTCTGTTTTCTTCTCTTCTAGCCCATTCCACATAGGGTCACAAAATTATCTTTTAAAACCTTACCACTGGTTATGTTTATAGTAGCTTGAAAAATAGTTACGGCTGTCCATTGTCAAAAAACCAGCAGCTAAATATTCACTTTGTTTCCATTGAATTTGAGTTTGAGATCTGAGTTCAAGGTGATCTCTTTCCCATATATTATATTATTGTGTTCATATCTTCTTTCTTTGACTAAAAGATCCTTGGCTCAGATATTGTGACTAAAGTGTAATAGATGCTCAGTCATATCTGTTGATTAAATAAATGAATGGTCTTTCATTTTGATATCCCATGGCATGTCTCATAGCTAGTGTGGAGATTTTCTTAAGACCTGAACCATTTCCTAGTAGAGAAGGCTTTGGTGGTACACACTCCATGCTGCCTGGATGGACTCTGCAAGAAATTACTAGGAACTATGGGGTTGGAGTTTAGCAAGGCCCTTTAAAATAGGCTTGAATTGTAGTTTCTCACTGTAGCTCAACAGAAGGGCTTAGAGTCCCTCTAAATTCCTCTGTAAAGTGGTTTTCATACTTGAGCATGAATGGCAATTTGTATTCCTGGACTCCACCTCCAGAGTTTTGCATTCAGTAGGTCTAGACTATGTCCTGAGAATTTGCATTTATAGAAAGCTCGTAGGTGATGCTACTGCTGGTTTAGAGAATAGACTTTGAGGAACTCTGCTCTAGGACAGGGTATAGGCATCTAGAGGTCTCAAAGACATCAAAGAACTGCAGTCGGCAGCCAGGTAATTAACCAGAGCACCACAAAACCTAAATACTGTAGCATCAGCTCCATAATAATTGGTCCTTATACTTATAGGGCGTGTGCTCTCAATAAAATAGCTAAAAATTTACACTTTCATCAAAAAGGGGCTAGATTCTTGCCTAGAATAATATAGACAGTTAACCATATTAAGTTTAAATGAACCCAGGAATTGGTACTATGGCCTCGGTAAGTTTTCTCTTTATGTTATCTGGATAAATTTACAGCATTTAACCTAATATCTCTCACATAAAATAAATTGCTCACATGCAGATTATCCTGGTAATAAATATGGCTAAAAATCTCTTGTGAGCATCTGTATCAGCATCCTCAAATCAATGAGACACTTGGTTGATATTTAATTCCTCTCCTTCCCTAGAATCTAGGTCAGTGTAATAGTGGGCTATGTAGTATACTTTACAAACAAAATTAGGCATATATTTGCCAGCAGAAGGAAACTCCTGGTTTAAAACTTAGACTGCAAACACTGTGCCAGATATCTTACTACATTTAACAATGTTTCTGACTCAAAATCATATGAATTCTAAGGTGTCTTTCTTTTTCCCAATTACTAGCTAAATATGAATCTTGGGAAACATCTCTTAGATTTTTAAAAATATCCATAAGAACATATATTGACTAATCTTAATACAGATGAGCTTCATATGACTGAAGAAACTATGAAAATTTGACATTTTTAACAATAGAAAAAAACAAAAGTTATGTTAAGCCTTTTTAAAAGGTAGATATGTGATCTTTTAAGTCAACTTAAGTTTATAAACAGCTTAAACATAGTCAATAGGGTGGTACAAGAGTATATTTCTTATTCAGAACATTATTCTCTAAATTTTGTTTTCTATCATTTAAAACCTCAATTATAATTCTATCCACTGCAGAGATGGAAAATAGCTGGAGTCCACGCTCTTTGTAATAATCTTCATAAACTTAAATATAGTCATTGATTTTTCTCTTTCCATGACTTTCAAGAGATTCTGACTACCACATTACACACAAAAAAAATGAAAAACAGGAATGATACCAAAAAGATGGCCAAATAAGACATCCCTTTTATGTGTCCTCTCATTCATGCCCCAGAGCCAGTCCTGCCCACCCAGGAACCCAACCAGGGAGCAGGCATACATACATCCATACATCACTCAGCCTGCTGACTGAGGACCCAACTGTGTACCCAGAAGTGGACACTTGTCCAAGTGCTAGCCTATTGAACAAGCTACTAGAAATAAGTCACATCTACCCAGGGACCAGACAGGATCCTTGTCTGCCTGAGACCCTGGCAACATTCTTTCCAACCATGGAGCTTACAGCAGGCCCAGAAACAGTGTCAAACCTGGCTCCAATCCACCATGACTGTAATTCTATAGGCAACCCCACTGGTCTGGGGAATAGAGGGAGGAGCAGTTTACTTGCTAAAATTAGTATATAAAGACTAGACAAAGTGTTTGCTTCTTTAAATGCAGAGGCACTAATATAAGTGTACATGGAAAAAGAAGAATCAGGCAACTATGACACTACCAAAGAAAACCAATAAAGCTCCAGTAACTAACCCCAAAGAAGTGAAAATCCACAATTTGCCTGACAAAGAATTCAAAATAGTAATCTTAAAGAAACCCAATGAAATACAAAAAAAAAAGGAAAGAAAAACCCAGGTAGATAATTTAACAAAAATCAGGATAATAATATGTGAACAAAACGAAAAGTTTAGTAAGGAAAGAGATAAAATTTTAAAAAGAACCAAATAAGTACAAATTAGTACTGACAAAAGTCATGGAGATGTAGAGTATAGTATAGAGTATACAGTCAATATTATTGTAATGGTAGTGTGTAGTGCCAGGGTGATAGAGTAATAGGGGGATCACTTCATAGATTGTCTAAATGTCTAATTTTTTAAATTAAAAAAAGAACCAAACAGAACTGCTGGAACTGAAGAATACAATGACAGAACTGAAACATTCAATAGATAGCTTCAAAAGTAAACTTGGCTATGCTGAAGAAAGAATCAGAGAACTTGAAGAAAGAACATTTGAAATTAGATAGAGGTACCAAAAACAAGAAAAAAATGAAAAAAGAATCAAGAAAACCCTTGTGAATTGTGGACGCCATCATGTGAACTAACATTCACATCATGGGAGTTCCAGAAAAAGAAGGGAGAGAGAAGATGGCAGAGAGTTTATTTAAAGAAATAACAACTGAAAAATCCCAAATCTTGAGAAAGAGATGGATATCCATGTACAGGAAACTCAAAGGACACAAAGCAAGATCAAACCAAAGAAAATTACTCTGAGACACATTATAATTAAAATGCTAAAAGTCAAAGACAAAGAGATAATTTTGAAAGCAGCAAGAGAAAAATGATTCATCATATGCATGGGAATCCCCACAAGGCTATCAGTGGATTTCTCTGTAAAAACCTTCAAGACCAGGAGGGAATGAGATGAAATACTCAAAATGATAAGAAAAAAAAAGCTAACCAAGAATATTATAGTCAGAAAAAGTGTCCTTCAGAAATGAGGGTGAGATAAAAACATTCCTAGATAAACAAAAGCTAAGGGAGTTCATTACCACTAAATGGCCTTACAAGAAGTGCGAAAGGAAGTTCTTCAAGTTAAAATTAAAAGACACTAAGTAACAAGATGAGAACACAAAAATTGTAAAACTCAATGGTAAAGGTAAACATATAGTCAAAATCAGAATACCCTAATACTTTAGTGATGGTGTGTAAATCACTTCTATATTATAAACATTAAAAATACTAAAAATAACTGTAGCTACAATAATTCAATAGTAAATAAATGATATAAGAAAATGTAAAGTATGACAACAATAGCGTAAAATGTATGTGGGGGAAACTAAAAGTGTAAAGCTTTATATACACTTGAAGGTAAGTTGTCCCAATCAATAGACAAGCTGCTTTGCTACTTGAAGTCAAACAACTAGTCCAAAAGAATTTTCTCTTTCAATTGACTGAAATAACTACTATATTTTTATAAAAAAAATATTTGAAGGGAAAAAATAAGCTTGGATTCTGGAGAGTTAAGAAATAAAAATTTGAGTTTAAAGAAATCTTGATGAAGGAAAATATGGAACTATGTATCAGGAATGAAAAAGTAGCTTTGAAAAATGATAAATAAATATTTTTCTCCTTGATATATGAGAGGATATTTGTCAATGCTCTTTTGGAGGACTGAGAAGCCAAAGGATTCATGGATTTTTTAGAACATCAAAGGTTTTAAGAAAATGTAAAGTTAAGTCTCTCTTCTCAAGAAAAGCATGGTTGCTATACTGGATCTGACCATATAAATGGCTTGAGATCGACATTTGGGTCTTTGGGAGATTTTTAACCTTTAAATGCCTACTAAATAGTTGTCAAATGTTATTGGTAGCTAGCCATTTTTTTTCTCAAATATTTGTAAGTCATATATGAAAATGACTTGTGACAGATGGGTTACCAAATGGGTTACCAAAATGAGACTGGAGGAAGGTTCAACAATAAATTGTGTATTTCATCTTAGAAGGTGCTTTTCTAAGTTTGCATGCGGCATATTAGCACAGAAACATATCATCATTAAAATTAGCACTGAGGTAATTAAAAAAATGTTTTAAAAAATTAAGCCAGATTTGCCTTCATATGCTTTTTCACATTTCCAAGATATAATTTTTCCAATAAAAACTCAGAATAAGTAGATGATATATCTTGAATAAACAAATATTAGCTATAGGAATTTATATATTTTGATTTTATGATTATTGAATGTCAACATTTAATAAATTTTACTTTTCATTTCAATCCTTCCATGACAATGTCTGGCAATTATATTCTAAAATAAAGCTGCTTGAGTTTTACACTTTGAAAATTTTACAATATTGTTTTAGTTTACATGTTCTGTTATTTGGCATTTTCTAGACTATTTAAATTCATAGGGTCTCAAACACTGAAGGGTGGCAGTGATTTAAAGATATATTGTGCAATGCAATGGGGGGAAAAAACCCAGCAGCTGACCTGAGCTCAAATCTTGAATGCCATTAGCTTTTTTTTTTTTTTATTAATTTTAGATGATTTTTATGGCACTTTCCTAAAGGTGTCTAGGATTAAATGAGTCCTCATCATAGCAAAATGCTTGGCCCAAAAGAGACATTCAGTAGATATTAATTTCCTTCCCTTGCAACCTTTAGAAGTCAGTGGGCAGTATAGATGTTAGAAGTCTTGAAAGGGTAAGAGTTAGCAGAGTGGTCTATAGGGAAGATAGAGTTTGGGATAAGAAAGCTTGATTCCTATCACTTAGCTTACAACTGGACAAGTTGTATACCAAAAACAGCTATAGGTCTTTCCTGAAACTCAAAAACATATTCTAGATCAATCATATGTATGGAAATTATCTAATCAATACCAGCAAAAAACCCCCCAAACAACAGCAGAAACAAACCCTATAGGATTTCTAAATGATTTACATAAGTACTATGTTCCACTGAGGACATGAGGACAATAATTCCTGAAACAATTAATAGTAATGTCATAATTAAAGGAGAAAGAAAAATGAATTATGTGACTTTAGATTGCATAGATACCAACTTGTTTCATATGCTTAAAATGGAACAGATGTTAATATTTTCCAAGAGTTGGGAGTAAAGATTACAAAAAATTGCTCTAACTCATTTAGTCTCATACCTGTAACAACTTTCAAAGTAGAACTAGAGATCTCTTTCTGCATCTTGAATGTAGGAATCATATAAGCAATTATAGTGTTCTTATAAGCTTTCTCTGCCATCGGTTAGCATAGTCAGAGGGATATATAAACAAAAATAAAAACAAAAACAAAACAGTTTACACTCTGAGGAAACAAACATAAAGTAGAGCCACTTGTCTAGCCTTAGGTCCTCTCTCAAGAATGAAGCCTTCAGACTTCATTCCTCATGAACTTATTACTTATGAGTTCATAATTTATAAGTTACTCCCTAATGAAAACTTCTGCAGTACCTTACTGACATCTACCAATATAATCATCACATTAAGAGAGCTGCTGCTTTTGCTTTTTTCTCCTGTTAATAGTCTACCTGTAAGTTTACAACCATGTTTTTATTTAAATGTATTATATTTTTTATTTGTAGAGCCAGTACTAAAATCTCAACATCTTTGCAAAAAATTGGAAGTAATAATCTTTTCTTCATGACTTTGTCGTGAGCCTTCCTTTCACAGAAATAAATAAATGAGATAAGGATCTTGAATTCACAATGCTCTACAAGTAGTAAGCTTTCAAAACTAAGTGCTCATTACTCAAAGTGAAAAGGGCTATAATAATAATGTGTCTATAGTGCCATTTGAGTAAAGATGAAGGAGAAAATAACTAGATCTTGGGACTATGAAGGAGATCTTCGTTAAGTTAGAGAGGAAAATATGAACTGTATATGAGAGAGAAAAAGACAGAGATAGAGAAGGGAGGGAGGAGAAAGAGGAAGGAAGGAAGAAAGGATTACATTTATACAAGCTTTAAAGCAAAATGGAAGAGAACCCCAGGAAAAAGCATGGAGGAACAAAAGAATCTGATATTGTTATGATAACTATATTTTCCTTATAATTATTCCAGCAAAATGGTGGGATACTGTGTTAGTATAGGTTCTGCTCTAGAGACAGTAAGTTGTCTTTATCAAGATGGTCAGCTAGCATTTAATTAGAATAAGGCAACACTAGAGAAAGCCACTACAAGCATTTCAACTATCTTTATTTCTGATCAAAAGTAGATGCTTCATTAATTAGCACGATGAATGTTAGAAAGCAAGTTTCAGTGCTAAAATTAGTGTTTTTTTACTAAGTATAATGAATCTTAGAAAAGGACCCTCCATTGTGAAATCAGTGCTATTCAAGACATATGGATTACTTAACATCATTTAGAGACACATCGCACCCCTACAAGTATCTAGCAGGGCCAGTGGCCTGCCCCTGTAGGGAAGCTGTTCCAGGCTTGATTTTGTTAGGGTCCAGGGCAGGCCACTCCAAGATATCCCACAATGGCATATTGATTATTTTGAATTAGAGTTATTGAAGAAACTGTCAGTCCAAGAACCTCTGACCTCTGTCACAATAAAAGCAAGAGATAAATCTATGTGAAGGGTACCCTCTCTGCATCTGGAGGACACCCCGTATTGCTAGAGTTAATTCACTCAGGGCCAAAGAATCTGCACATCAACCCTTGTTGCCTCTTTCCTAATTTACTACTTTGTTTAAATTCCTCATTAATGAATACCCAAACTTTACTTCAATTTCTTTCTAATTAGCACTAACTTTTTTTTATGCTGTCAATTTCTCATAAATTTATTATTTGTCTGAGAAGTATAAAAGGTTCAATCATTCTTCTGAGCCTCAATTTGTGATCTGAGCATTATGATTCTCCCATGCACATGTATTAAATTGTTTTCTGTCCTGTTAATCTAGTCTTATGTCAATTTTATTATATTATATTATTATTAGTCCAGCCATAGAATTAAAGAGGGGTATGGGGGGATTCATCTCCTGTGTTCTGATGAAAAATATTCTTAGATGTCATTAAATGATTAGCCTAATCCTGCTGCTAGAATATCATCATATTTGCCTCAGGGGAAACTTTCTTGTAAGGTTTTTTTGGGAACACACACACACACAACAGAAAGTTAGAACATCTTCAAGTTTATAAGTTGGGTTACATGCTTGTTTGTTAACAAATGTATATGCAGCAAAATTTGTCCAAATTCTCTTTCATTATATTATGAAATCAAGGAGGTGGGGAGCAGCTAATCTTCTCCTACCACTAACCATTATAGTTACCTCATTTACCCAAAAGGACCTGAGAATTATGGACAGCTGCTTTGTCTTGTGTCAGTTCTCAACAGCTGTGTTTGTCCAAAGACCAGCATATCATTCTAAATGGAATTCTGCTTGGTCAAATTCCATGGGAGTGGCAAGGTTGCAAATGTAAGTTGGGTCACCCTGTAATGGCAATTGCTTTCTGAGCTGAGTGTGGAGGATAAAATGGAGAGGTAGAGAATGAAGGCCAAGAGGGTGTTATAAGAGACACAGACAAAGCAGTTGCAATGAAGAGTGAGGGGAAAGTCTATTTTCAAGAGGTACAATTAACTGGCCATGATGATTAATTAGAATTGGCAGATGAAGAGAAAATAAAGTAAATGAGGTAGAGGATGATATAAAACTTTGAAATGCAAAATGGAAGATGACAAGAAATAAGTGTGGGAGGTGATTTAAAAGCTGGGTTTGGCAGTTATCATGGTGGAAATAACCACTAGGGTACTAGAAAAAAATGATACTAAAATAACGGAACTGAGAGAAGGACATTTATTTGTGCATAAAGGTAATTGAACATAGGGCTGTAAATGTGATCTAGAAAGGTTGGTGTTGCAGAATTAGAAAAGTGCTAAGGCTTGAGTCCAGGGGCAAAAATAAAATGTAAAGTTATGTAGAAGGGAACACAGAGTGAGCAAACCAAAAGGGTAAAACAGCAATATGTTCTATCTTAGAAAAATAGAATATTTCTGATATAGAACTAATATAGTTTGGAAATGCCTATTGTAATAACTTAAAATGAACTGGCTGCATGTGTCCCCTGATGCCAAATACTTCCTCTCCCATTCTGATATAATAGCTGAAATTGTTGGGATTTGGAGTCATTTAGACCTGGGTTTAAGTTTTGTTTTTCTGGTTGTGTGATTCTCTGAGTATCAATAAAGTAGTCAATACAGCATTAGTTATTTGATAAATATTCAACAAATAGTCAATGAATCTGTCATTATCATATCACCATAGTAAGAAATTGCTTCAAAACATAAGCTAAACCTTCTTTTCCTGTTCTTGACACTTTATTTTCCTTACTTCCATGAGTATTTTATGTATTCTCCTTTTGGTGGAGGTAATAAGGTGGTCGAGATAAAGACATTGCTCAGTTTTGACTTTCAAATTACATTTTTTAAAAGCCAAGTCAAGAATATGAAATGCTTGGGTCTTTTTTTAAACAGATATCTCTTTTTTTTGGAAGATGAAAAAATTGAGGAAAAGCAAGGAAGAATGGGGATTCAATGATGTCAGAGAAATTCTCCACCATTGTAAGAGAGTAGATAATAACAGCAAGTGTAGAAGAACCCAAGGGGATATTACTAAGATTTAGAGGGATATAAACCATCTAGAATCTTCTACCATTCAGAACATTGACATATAAAAACTGCACGTAAATTGATAGTTTGGGTAAAATCATTCATGTCATTCAGAACACAAATAAACTAATATAATGCTGTATGTCAACTATAATTGAAAAACTAAAAATATAAAAATAAAAATAAAAAAAGTTTTGGAAATAGACCTATTTTCAAGTCCCATCTTGGCCATGTGCAGTAATATTTGTGTTTATCTTCTTCAGTAAGTTATTTACTTCTCAGAGCCTTAGTTGCCTTATCAGTATAATGGAGATTATAACATTAATCTCAGAAGTTTTTGAGGCTCAGCAAAAATTTTTTTAAGAATGCCTAGCACATTGCTTGGTACCCATTCAACAATAGCTATGACACTGGCAATTTTCTTACATCTCTTTGAAGCAGTAGCAAAATGTTTAATCATTTGTATGAACACGCAAGAAAGTTAGGAACAAAGAACAAATAGGCAACTCAGCACTTAAAAATTAAAAGAGAAAAAAAAATTCGCTACAATACAGACTTCACCCTAATAGAGAAGGAAGTAGTTCTAGGGATGCTGAATAAACTTTTCCTTTTCGCAAGTCTGACAACCTATAGTTTTACCTGTGTATTTATTCCAGAGGCCCCTGAAAATGTGGTAACATGGGCAATTGCTTCATTTTCTTTTGTACCATTTAGTGCAAAACTGACAGTCAATGAAAAAAAAAGTTTATAAATATGAAGAAAAACCTTTACCATCCTCACTATTTATTGTTGATTTGCATATGCTTCCTATATTGCAAGTTTATCTTACATGTGAATCACTTTCAAATGACCAAAAAGGAAAAAAAAACTTACATCCTCTAATGGGTGGTTTAAGGAGTTCAATTTTTTGGACCAAAAATTCCTCTTAGATTGTCTACATATTCATGACTGACCAGAGGCAAATATTAATTACTATTTCTATGAAAACAATATTTACTTATCCAATTTCAGTAAAACTATTAGATGTGTTATGATGAAAATAATGTGCTTGTGCACTTTCTTATCTGTTGGTTGACACTGGGAGTAAAAATCAGCTTGTCTAAATACAGCTAAATAAACAGGATTGAAAAGACTGTTGGATGAATGCTAAGACATTCAGCACAGTTTATTATAACTGATCATTTTAACCAAGGAACAAATTGAGATTCACTTCAAATTAGTAGGCTAGGGAACACAATTAAAGAGACACTCCTTACCTATAGAGAAGTAAAGCTGATCTTTCAGTACTGATTACAAGGTGAGAGAAAATGAACACACTGATAGTATTGCAATCAGTATTTTTAATTCACAAGCACTGTTTGGAATATGATTGTAAAAAGGGTAGGTGTTGCTTTACAATTTTCAGAGGAATATATCTATTGACTCCAAAGTATCACACATAAAAGATGAATTTAGGGACCAAACACTGAAAGCTTCTAAGAGCTGCTATCAATGGTTACATAGGTAACTTTTCTTTCCCCTAATAAAACAAAGGAAACAAAAAAGACTATTGAGAAAGAACAATAAAAGAGGAAACTTATCTTACCTCCATCTAGCTCCTCAGTCCCAAAATGATTCCTATAGAAGAGCATGATTTCTATTTTGTAACACTTGTAGATGGTCACCAAACAAACAAGCAGCAAAAGGATAGCACCAAGCCCTCCAGCAAGTTCAACTGTGTACATCAGCTCTAGAAAAAGAATCACAAGAGAGAATTATACCATATTTACATCCAAAATCATAAATTCAACTTGATTTCACAGTTTTGTAGGTGAGACTAGATGTGGATAATGGATTAACACAACCACTTCTCTCTCTGCATGAAAATTTGACCTTTTGATAACTTTCTAGCTTTGTTTCCTTGGTAGCCAGATGAGGTGGTGTATGGAAACTGTTGCTAAGCAACATTGCTTATGGTAAAAAGGAATCCATGTTGTGATTCCATGTTGGTGGATTGCATTTTGATTGAGAATTATAAATACCTGATTGGAAACAATGATTTTGGGCTTGCCTGAGTGCAGTAACTCTTACATACAAACATACACCTCGTAGGAATCCTGCAAGTTATGCTTATGGGTTGATAAAAGAAATATTGGTTCCTGTTGATATAAAGCTTTTAAGTCAGGAGGGCTTCTGAACTCACCCAATGTGAATCTATCTTTCTCACCTGATCTCTCATCTGGGTTTTGGAGCTAAGGGGAGAGGGGGGTCAAACAGCACAGTTCTTGAAGGGCAATTTGGACTGTTGTATGGAGTGTTAGGTGTACCACCTAATCAATACTGTCCGCTGGCCTCTGCCATCCAGTGACTCCTGTCCTATATCTTTCTGAAGAAAGTGGTGCTAATGTGGCCTATGATAGCTTTGGAAGCTGAATGCTTACTTGGGTTTAAGAAGTGGGCCATCTAGTGGATGTCACAGCAGATTATATTGGTATTTTCCTTTCACTAAGTTACTTTTTTTTTTCTTTTCCTTTGTTTCTCCTTTCACTAGGCATATTACTACATTCTAGTCAAAAGGATTTTCTTGCCATTCACTGTATACAAATTCTCTTATACCTCTTAATTGTTTATGTTACATCAAAAAATTATCAGGCAATTTGGGGGATAAAAAAAATCACTTCTTTTTTCTCCTTTAGAACTCATGGACACTATAATAAATTCAAGGCTACTGGTATTTAAACATTAAGCCAGAGTGCAGAGATTTCGAAATTTACTTTAACTAATTGCTTGTGTATGCCTGTTGTCCCTCATCAAAATAATCCAAATGTTGTTCCTGATTGGTAGCCATTATTTCCTGTAGTTGACAACTACCTTGAAAAGTACTAGTTTGCTTAATTATCATTAAAGATGAATATTCCTGAAATTATGGCTCTAAAATAATGGTATTTTTGATTCTGTAACTTAGACTCCGCCAATGGGTTATCCAATTTTGTAACATAGTCAATGTAGGCTTAGACTTACGACTTTAAAATAACATATGGTTTTGCAGTGACAACTACTCTTGGGTTATAAGACCCTTCCTGAGATCTTGAAATGGGGTGAAATCATCATGAGTGCAGTGCAGTATCAGTGTTAATTTGAAAAAGTTTAGCCATAATTTTCTCACAAGGACATTTTGTGTGTGTTTGCATGTGATGTCACTTTTCCTGTAATAATTGAAGAACAAAATTCAGCCATACTTTTCATTATCTAGTCCTTCATTTCTAATTCAACAGTTTAATAAAAAACACACATAACTACTGTATAATCAAGTACATTTTCCTGCCGTTATTAAAATTAAAAGGGACATAGAAAAAAAATCTTTTAAAAAGTGATTGGACTTTATGAATTTAAGAAAGAAAAATAAAGTGAGCTATTAAATCTTTTAGAGTCTAAGTAAATTAATAGTAAGTGTAAAATATTGAAAATTACATCCACAAAATTTTTATATTTGTATTTATAAATATCAGACAGCCTTATCTGTTGACTCTTGTGAAGGACTACACAAAATAATAGTACAAAAGTACTAGAAATGAATATTGAAACACTCTTCAGTATACCGTTTTCCTAATATTGTGTGAACAGAGAGGGTAAGTGCGTAGATAATTCTGTGGGGTACATTGAATCTTGTTCTCTCAGGATATGTATTAAAATTCCACTGCACATAGAAGTCTGCATAAAACTGTAACTTATGCCCATAGGCTAATTTATACACCAAAAAAATCTGATTTAAATTGCACTGCATATGATGGGAAAGATAAGCATTTGGACTATGGTTTCTGTTAAGATTCATTGTTTTCTAATTTAATGCATTACATGGTTGGAATTCATCACTCTAAAAATGCTTGCATGAGAAAAGAAATGGAAAAATAATGGAGAATCCTTATCTTCTACTTCCCAACATTGCTAGTGCAAGAGCCCAATGATACTACTATATTGGAAAATTTTAAGTAGTTTCTAATGAAGCTAAATATGAAGCTACCCTATCAGTAGCAATTACACTCCTAAGTATTTACCCAAAGGAAATATGAGCAGATGTCCACAGGAAAACTTGTACAAGAATGGTCAGAGTAGTTTTATTCATAGTAGCCACAACTGGAAACAACCCAAATGCTCATTAACAGGAGATAATGAACAAACAGTTGTGTCCATATGATAGAATACATGCAGCAGTAAAAAGAATAAATACTGATACATGCAACATACATGAATCTCACAAAATTATGTTAGATGAAGGCAGCCAGACACACAAGTAATATTTTTTGTATAATTCTATTTAAACGAAGTCCAAGAACAGGCTGAAATAAATCATATAGGAATCACAAAATGGATGCTTTGTGGATGGGTGATGGGAAAATTTATTGGAAAATGGCAAGAGGAAACTTTCTAGGGTAAAAGAAATATTCTGTATCGTTTTTCAGGTGTGGATACACAAGCACATACATTTGTCAAAACTCACTGAGCTGAACACTTCAGATCTATGCCTTTTATGTTAATCATACATCAATACTTTAAAAGTCTGATTTTTTTTAAAGAGCCATTGTATGGTTCTTGACTTTTTCTGTCTGACTTCTTTTGCTTAGAATGGTAATCTCGTGATCCATCCATGTTGTTGCAAAAGGCAATATTTCATCTTTTCTTGTGTGGGATATAAAACTGAAAGCAACAAATGAACAAGACAAACAAAGAGAGACTCATGGATACAGACAACAGTTTTGTGGTTATCAGAGGGAAAGGGGGCAGGAGATAGAGATGGGCAAAGGGGGTCAAATATATGGTGACAGAAGGAGATCTAACTTTGGGTGGTGAGTACACAATGTAATATGTATATGATGTATTATTGAATTGTATGCTTGAAACTGATATAATTTTATTAACCAATGTCACTCTCATAAATTTAAGTAAAAAAAAGAGCCATTTTAAGTTTTAACCCGAGGCCTATGTGGGGAGAAGCTATAAAGAAAGCTGGGAGTCAGGAAAGCTGCTATGGTGTAGATATGTGCCCAGGCAGACAGTGATTCTTCTGTGCTGCCCCTAAACACATCCTTTGATTCTGAAGGCATGGAATTGGGCCTGGGCATCTAACATACCTTACACACTCAGATCAAATCAAACAGCTCTTGAAACAATCAAAAACTGTGACTGAAACATAATCCTATTAATCTAATTAGCATAATTTTCATTTTCTTCAGATGGTCTCTGGTCTTCTGGTCTCTGTACACTTTAAAAAGTCTTTTAAAAATCAGATATGTATAAGCTAGAGAAAATTATATAAAAGTAAGTCCTTTATATTTTTAGAGAAGTAATTGTCCAAATGTGAATTATTCCCATGTCTAGATGTCCGGAGCCACTCAAAAAATTTTGTGCACTACTCGAATACACTATTCACCAGGCCAATCAATACTATTGTCTGATATGTAGTGAGAAAAAGAGAGCAGGGTTATGTAGCTTAGAAATTACAAAGTGGCCTTGTGTCAAAGGAATACATTTTTCAAGGTACAAACAGATGAAAGTTATATATACTTAGAATATGGGCAATAAGCAAGACCAAGTCTTCTGAGACATATGATAGTCATTTACTAATGATGGAATACCAAAACTGGTCCAAAGAAACAGCATTTACATGAAGCTAATTGACCCTCAGATCCTGAGAGTGTCTCCAATTTCCCCAAATATTTCCGTAGTATCACATGCAGAAGCATGGTGCTCTTATAATATCCTCGGAAGTCAGAAAAGAAATGTGTCTTTCCCAGCAGTACACACACCAGTGCTTGTTCCTCAGTTACATTATTTTTAGGCAAGAGTAATTTATATGCCTCCATATTATAAATATGTGCAGGTTAGAATTTTTCCATTTAAGTTACTCACATTGGTTTATATAGCATGTGTAAACTCTCTCAAAGAAAATGGTGTATTAGATTTAGTTTCCACATTTCTTTTGCTCCAAGCTGGACACATTCATTAATATGAGTGCTACCCATTATTGCTTACACATGGGAAGACAAAATTACTAGGGGTTAAATTCTGTTACAGTTAAAAGAAATGACTTGAGCCCACTGCTATATTTTATCTTTACACTACAATGTGAAAAGTGTTGCCCCAGCAAATGTCATTTTCCTTTTGAAATGGAATCTGCTTTTCAGCTCAAGTTCAAGTTGCCTGGAGTGGCAGCATTTAAAATATAGAAAGATTCCATTTCAGCACAATTCAACATCAGAGGATGGATAGAGAAAGTGCAGACCTTTTAAAATCTGTTTAGCTTTTGTGTTATTTATTAAAACGATAGACTTTGCCCCCTTTAAGGGACTGAGACCGAATATTGAAAATTGTAAAGCAAAATTTCTAGGTGAAACCTAAGAGAAACTAGCATTTGGTTAAACACAACAAATGAACAAGTGCCAAAGAGTTACATTTAAGGGCACCAACAGTCATTTAGCTACAGGCAATTAACAATAGTCCTTGGAAAGCTCCAGTAAGGGCTAAGGGAAAACACATTGATTATTGCTGCAGTAGTAGACTGCTCTTGGAATAAATTGCTTCAATTTGAAACTAGATTTGCTACAAGCATTTTGAGCAATGACTACAATTTTTTCTTATCTAGACAGTTGGACCAAGCAGCTCTTTAAAAGAAACAGCTAATTAAAATAAAGTGCATGCCATCTCTTAGTATATTGGGTTATATTGCAAATAATAAATGTATTTGGTTTACACTAATGTTGCTGCAATTAAATAGTACAGTTTGGGATTTTTTTAAAAAAAATTGGTGTGTATTTGGTGTTATTGTGTGCAAACTTTTCTGCTAGGTATCTTTGAAGAGGTAAAGATGCTAACAAAGTTAAATCAAAGTTTATATGTATTTTGAATTCTTCACTTGGAGTTTTCATTTTGCAACTCTATTTATACATATATAATCTTGTTTAAAGTATAACTGAAAATTTTAGGTGGTTTATTCTTCTATAGTTCATCCTAGAATTGACTCATCCATTTATAAAGTCCTTTGAAATGCTCTGCTTTGATTTATATGCAGAAAAAATGCGAGTTTGTAGGGGAAATGCATGATAGACAATATAATGATCCCAGTTTATTCATTAGCTTCACCAAGTACATTTCTTCTTCTCTCATTGTATTATAAAGAGCTAAACTTTATAAGGATTTATCCATCCACATAAATTCATATGCATATTTATTTCTCTGGAGCAGTAAAACTTATTTGTTCCTGGCAGGAGGATAATTATACTTAGCCTACAAAGATATTCAACTCAATTCTATAATACATCAATGCAATTTAGAAGCAGTTAAATTTTTTTTTGGTAACACATTAAGAAGCTGAATTGCTATTCATATAATAGCAAGAAAATGTTTTGGGAAGGTGTAAACTGGCATGTAAAGACAGCAGTTTTGCTCATGTAGAAGTGCGTTTTGGAAAAAGGCAGGTATAGTGAAGTATAATAATAATAATAATTAATAATAATAATAATAATAATAAATGAAAATGGTCTCCAAATGTAGCAGCTTGATCTATGAACTAAAACAAACATTTGGGCAAAATATTACTTTCAAAGTATATTTTGCTATTTTGAAAAAAAGTTTTCAGCCAAAGGACCAAATTAGCTTTAACTTACTGCCAATAAGAATGCAAATATGGTCAATGGCTAGGACCCACCATTAGGCCTAGTCAGACTAAGCTCCTATGAGCTTTTGGAACTGAATTGTCACATGTTAATAAGCTATTAAAAATGAAAAATAAAATGAAAGACTAGAAGAAAAAAATGCATCATTCTCTATATAGTTTGCTAGAGCCCACCTTTGGAATGTGATTTCGCCCTTCCCAAACAAATAGGAAGGGTGTTACATTTTTTTTCCCTATGAAGTAGAGAATATTCATAAATGTTATGTATTAAAGTATGAGTTAAAATGAGTAATGAGAGTAGTTGAATAAAATATGAATCCATGAGTTCATATTAATTATAAATAAATTAATAAAAAGGGAAGTTCTCCTTTAGAATAGAATGCTAATTGGTAAATATAGAAGAAATGATAGAGTTAGGAATTATCATTGTTTTGCCATCCTAATAATTGATTCAGGCAAGAATTATCAACAGAGCCTATAATTACTGAGTGAAAGATTAATGAGGCAGGATATTCACACCATCTTAAAGTACCTCCCCACTGATTATTTATTAATAATTAAGGGGAAAATGGACACTATCTTAAGGAAGTGACCAAAATTAGCATCACTAGTAATGGAGCAAATTGACTTCATGTACCTCCGGATGTGACACATTAAGAAGGCACAATATCATTTATGTAGCATCCTAGCCAGAAACATGTAAATATCCAAAAAAGAAGAAAGTTATCAGAGAAACTCAACTGACGGACATTCTACAAAAAAACATAAAATAAAATGTGATTTCTACTCTTTAAAAATGGCAATGCCATGAAAAACAAAGAAAGGCTCGAAATGATCCCAGATTAAAAGAGACTAAAAGGGCGTCAACTAAATGCAATGCCTAATCCTGGATGAGCAATATAGTATAATAAATACTATTAGGATGATCTTTGACATTAAAAATAAACTATATATAATAGCATTCTATAATTTTAAATTTTCCTGAATTTGATACATATACTCTGGTTTTATAAGAAAATATCTTTGTTTTTAGGAGATTCACATTGAAGAATTTAGTCACGATGTCTGTGATTCACTCTCATGTTGTTCAGCAATGTGTGTTGTGTGTTATATATACAGAGAGTAGCTGTATCCTTCTGTTTACCTATCTAGACAGAGATAAGACAATGGTGGCAAAATGTTAATTAGTGAATCTAGCTGGAGAGGATACGTGGAAATTTATTGTACTATTTTATGTAGTTTTTCTGTAATGTTTACAGGCCTTTTTTCCCAAAATAAAATGTTAAAAAATATAAGACAGGTCCAATGGGAAGATCGCATTATTGCAAATGTTACTGTAATTAGAGTGTATTTGGGGTTGATTACTTCTGCATTAAAATTTTATTACTTACAGGGGTTCCAGTCAAGATGGCAGAGTAGGTATATATTATGCTTGCCTCTTCTCATGACCACATTAAAATTACAACTAAATTGTAGAACAATCAAAATAGAGAACCATCTGAAGACTAGCTGAATAGAACTTCTATAGCTTAGGATATAAAGAGGACACCATAAAACTGGTACAAGGGGCAGAGACATGGAACAAGCTGATCCTGCACCTGCATGTGGTGGCTGAGCACTGGAAGTGATATCTTGGCTGCAGAGGTTCCCCTGCAGGAGTGAGACACTCCAGCTGTACACTGCGGCCCCCCAGCCCAGAGTTACAGTGCTTGAAAAAGGAGGCTCCACAAAATCTGGCTGTAAAAATCAGTGGGAATTCTGACCATCCATCCAGGTGAGATGAAAGGAACTGGGAGACTGAGACGTCCTGTTAAAGGCCTGCACACGGATTCACTCTCTCACAGACACTCACCCTGGGCTCTGGTGGAGGGACAGCAACTCTGGAGGTGCCAGAGACATACATAAAAAGACAGTTGTGTGGCTTTGGGGGAGAACTGGGGGGAAAGCCACCATTGTCCCTATGTTGAGGTCTCCTGTGCAGCCTGCAGGCAGGTGCCATTTTGCCTGTGTTAAGCCTTCTCCATACAAGGCCAATTCTGAATCTGCATTGGCTGGTGAATTGGCTCCTCCACCCAAGTGACTCCCTGAAACCCCACCCACCAAACTTAAATTGCCTGTGGCTATCTCATTGATTGACAACCAGCCCCACTCTGTGCTCTTTAGCAGGGGGGCATTAGACTCAATACAGGCCTCAGCTCTTGCACACCTCAGGAATTAGCTTGGTAGTAGGCAACCAGCCCCACCCTGAACTACAGTATCTCTCGAACAAATCTTGGCTGGTCTGTGGGTCTGAGGCAGGTGGTGGCTAGCTCAGTGTAATCTGAGACATTTGCAAGAGGTCACAGGCTCAGGACTGGCATCGAATCTAAATCTGCACTGGTTGGGTAAAATCTGCTTGCTTTACTCCAGTGACTCCCTGGGACCCTGCCACAACCAACTCCTGTACCACCCAAAGGCTCTTTCATCTACTGAGTCTAATGGGCAGCTGGCAGGGAGCCTTAGGCCTTGGGCTGCCTGAACCTTTTGCTAAGCTGCCCAGGCCCAGTACTGGTGGCAGCCAACCTCGGTTCAATGCATTGTCTCTCTCACTTGTCTCCAGGTCCAGCACAGGCAGCAACCAACCACAGATCACTTTGCAGCTTCTACCAGGGAGCCCCAGGTGGTTACAGCTAGTGGCTGATCTTGGCTTGCATGAGAACCCATCCCAAGGGGCCACAGAACCAATGCACCCAGAAGCTGGCATCATACCACATCAGAGCACTATCTGATTAGCCTCACAAGCAGCACCACACAAGGGTGGTCTCAACAGGTACACAAGACCACTGAGAAGAATCCCACTGTGTGGGGTCAGCCCCCACACAGCAGCTCAGATGCTGTAACTGTGACCAGTCCTCACAGCCAGTCAGCCTGAGAGTCAATCCCACCCAATAATGTGCTAACGGCAATCAAAACTTAACTACAACAGGAGAACATGCACAACTCACACAAGGGACACTCCAGAAGCTTCTGGCACAGGTGATAAGGGAGATTGTGCCACTGGGTTACAAAGTACACCTATTGCATATGGCACCTGGCCAAGACAGGGAGATGTAGCAAATCTACCTAATACATAGAAACAAACACAGAGAGACAACTAAAATGAGAAAACAAAAACATGACGTAAATGAAACAGGAGAAAACTCCAGAAAAAAAAAAAAAAACTAAACACAAATGGAAATAAACAACATATGAGATAGAGAGTTCAAAACACTGGTTATAAGGATGTTCAATGAACTTAGGGGAGAATAAATGATCTTGGTGTGGATGTCAATGGAAAGACAGTAAGCATAAAAAGAGATGTATAAACCATAAAAAAGTCACAAATGAAGAATATAATAACTAAAATGAAGAATACATTAGAAGGAATCAGTAGTAGACTAGATGAAGCAGAGGATCGAATCAGCAATTTAGAAGATAAGATAGCAGACAATACCCAATCGGAACAGCAAAAAGAAAAAAAAAGAAAATGAAAAGTTTAAGGGACCTCTGAGACAACATCAAGTGCATTAATATTCACATCATAAGGGTATCAGAAGACAATAGAGAGAGCTAGGAATTGAGAACCTATTTGAAGAAATAATGACTGAAAATTTCCCTAACCTGGTGAAGAAAGTAGACATACAAGCCCAGAAAGCACATAGAGTCCAAAACAAAATGAACCCAAAGAGGCCCACACCAAGACACATCATGATTAAAATGCCAAAGATTAACAGCAAAGAGAAAATCTGAAGTTGCAGAGAAAAGCAGTCAGTTACTTTCAAGGGAGCACCCATAAGTCTGGCAGCTGATTTCTCAAAAGAATCTATGCAGGACAGAAGGGTCTGGCACAAAGTATTCGACATGATGAAAACTCAGGATCTACAACCGAGACTATTCTATCCAGCAAAGCTATCATTTAGAATCGAATGACAGATAAAGAGCTTCCCAGACAAGAAAAAGCTAAAGGAATTCATTACCACCAAGACAGTATTACAGGAAATGTTGGAGGGATTTCTTTAAGAAGAAGAAGATAAAGAAAAAAGAAAGATAAAAAATGTGAACAGTAAAATAGCAATAACTACATGTCTATCAACAATTGTTTTAAATATAAATGGACTAAATGCTCCAATCAAAAGATAGGGTGGTTGAATGATTAAGAAAACAAGACCTTACATAGGCTGCTTACCAAGAGACTCACTTCAGATCTAAAGACCCACATAGACTGAAAGTAAAGGGATGAAATAAAATGTTCCATGAAAATGGAAACAAACAAATAAACAAACAAACAAAAAGCTGGGGTACCAATACTTACACCAGATAAAATAGACTTTAAAACAAAGGCTATAACAAGAGACAAAGAAGAACTCAATTATCCCACTTCTGGGTATTTATCTGAAGAGACCCCAAACACTACTTTGAAACGACATGTGAATTCATATGTTCATGGCAGCATTATCTACAATAGCCAAGATATGGAGGCAACCTGGGTGTCCATCAATGGATGAATGGAAAGAGGTTATATATATATGTATATATAATGGAATATTACTCAGCCATCTGCAACAGCATGGATGGACCTAGAGGGTATTGTGCTGAGTGGAGTAGGGTAGATAGAGAAAGACAAATGCCGTACTATTTCACTTAGAAGTGGAATCTAAAGAAGAAAATAAACAAGATAGAAACAAACTTAGATACAGAGAACATTTAGATGGTTGTCAAATGTGAAGAAGTTGAGGTTTGCTTGAAAAAGGAGAAGGGATTAAGAAGTGCAAATGGATAGTTATAGAATAGTCTGAGGATATGAAGTATAGCATAGGAATATAGTCAATAATATTATAATAACTATGTACAGTGCCAGATGGGTACTGGATTTATTGGGGTGATCATTTTTAAGTTATATAATATCTAATCACTATGTTGTATCTACTAATATCGTATTCTAACTTAATTAAAAATAAAACAATTAAAAATAAAATTTAACATTTGCAATGTCATAGATGGACCTAGAGGACATTATGCTAAGTGAAATAAGTCAGGCAGAAAAAGACAAATACCACATAATTTCACTTACATGTGGAATATAAGGAACAAAATAAATGAACAAACAAAACAACAATAGACTCATAGATACAGAGAACAAACCGGTGGTGCCGAGGGGACCAGAGTTAGTGGACTGAGTGAATAAGGTGAAGGAATTAAGAAGTACAAATTCATAGTTACAGAATAGTCACATTGGATGTGAAGTATAGCATAGGGAATATACTCAGTAATATTGTAATGGCTATATATCGTGCCAGGTGGGTACTAGAATAATAGGGTGGATCACTTCGTAAATTATATAAATGTCTAACCATGCTGTACACTTGAAACTAATATAAAATAAAAAAAGGAAAAAAATATTATTTACAATTATTCTAATGTAATCTGTAAAAGCCTTCAGTTTAATCTTCTAAAAACCTGTCCTAACCTTGGAGTTTTCTTCAGTAATTATTAGCTGATTACATGCTCATGGAAGAAAGTCCAAACCTCTTGTGGTGGAATTCAAAGTCCTTCACTCCTTTAATTGAAGCAGTTGATTAATCTCTAGCCAGAATCATCCCTCCAAATGTGAATTGAATTTGACATGTTTTCCCAATTCTGTACCAACTTAGAACTTCTCCTTTCCATTGATCAAAACCCTGCCAAAGCTGCTAGGTAAGGCTAAGATCTACAATTTCAATGAAGCTTTTCTCAACTAAAAGTGATTCATCTCCTTAGAACATGTACTTTCTATAGCTTTTTTGGTGACTTAAATTGCATTATATTATTTAGTTTTGTTTATGGATTTATATTCTAAACAATTCTTTTACCTTTGGACCTCTGCTTTGGCTATCCCCTCTGATTAAAATGTTCCTTCCCAGATTTCTGCATGCCTCCCTCTTTGCTTCTTCAAGTCTTTGTTAATATAACACCTTCCCTACTTTATCTACTGACCATTCATTCCAAGTCACGAACCTTTGCATCCGTTTTTCTTTCCCTACTTTTATGTATAGCATTTATCACTATATAGCATAATATTTAATTTTCTTATTAATAAGTTTATTATTGTCTGTCTTCTCCCACTGTAATTTAAATTCCACTAGTTCAAATTATTTGTCTATTTTGTCCATATTTTTTATTGATCTATCTAGGTGCCTTGAAAACTATCTGACACTTAGTAGGTTCTCAAGGAATATTTGTTGAATAAATGACTGACTGGATGAACTAACTCAATTTTCTAATAAAAACTTAAGATTTTTGTGTATTTCCTCTCTAAAATTCCAAGAATATCTCTGTGAGCCATTTTCACAGCCAACCAGACGGTTCAAGCAACTGATGAAGTATAGTTATTAATATGCAGTCCATTCATTTGGTAATAAAAGTTATTTTAAAGAAAAATGATCAACTTCATAGCATATACTTAGCAATGTTCTTTCATTTATAAATCCAATGACAATATAGTCTTATATGGACTTACAGAACTAGAAAAGTTTGTATTCACTGGCATTTAGAAATAAATTGTGTATTGCTTTATACCTTTGATACTGTTATTCATTTTTTTCTTGTCACTCACTCATTCGCTTTCTTTTTGTTTAGTAAGTACCTTAGATGTGCCAGGGGTAGTGCTTGGAGTTTCAGTGATAAAATAATGAATGAAATATGCATCTTGCCTTAAAGGAAATCATGTCTAGTTGCAGAGTCAGACATGCAAGCAATTATTTAAAGTAAAATAATAAAAGCTAATATTTATTGTGCACTTAAGTGTCATTCTTCCAGGCCTTTTATATGGGTGTAAGAAATACTCTATTATAAGTATCATAACCATATATAGAGCAACTCAGTTGGGGTGTTTGTGCATGTGTATGTGCATTTTTTGTTTCTGTGGGCTCTTAGAGATGTGGATGGACACAATGGGCACAGTGGAAGGCAATGCCTATAAAGCTTTTTGGCAAGTAGTTTGGTGTAAAGTACAGGGAAAGTGAATGTATATTATGATGGGTGATGGTAGGCAAATTCATGTAGTGATTTCTCAGCTATAATATTTGTTTTTTCTACTTTTTAAAGCAACTAGCACATATGTTATCAATAAATATTTGTTTTGAATGAATCAGAGTGTCAATCAAGCCAGGTTTCCCAAATTAGGTCAGAGAAATAGGACAATTATTCTCCCTAGAGTAAAACTGACATATAGTTTTAAATGTGCAATGTGGTATTACTAAGACAGAGCTTTATCAATGAAATATTTCCCTTTTGAATTATAAAAGCAATGTTTAAAATAGGTCTATTTAAAGACCATAACATGGGAGGTACACAGACATTACAGATTTGCACACATACAACCTTGGAAGTATTCATATATATAGCCTCCTCCATCTTAATCTTATAAGATTGAGTATAATGGGGAGAAACCAGACTAAGAAGGAAGATATTGCTATAATAAAGAGGAAAATGGGCCTCAGGTGACCAGCTCAGAAGACAGGACCATTGTATATCAAGGTGTCAACTTTACTGATGCCTAAAAGAAAATCTCTTAGAAGAAAAAAATTTGCTTTCCCTCTACAAAGAATTTCCTTCTGAACATGTCATACAAATAGACAGCACAGATGGAATGTTACAACATCTCTTGAGAGAAAATTGTCAGAGTCAAGTGGCAATGCCATTTTACTCTTTTTGTTAAGGGCTGTAGCATTTATCCTGAAAGCAATCCTCCACTGGAGGATATATTGTCACAGAACAGTTTGGTCTTCCATTGAGAATGCTTTGGATTGGCCAGAGAATCCAGAATATCTGGACTGTTTAGATAACCAATAGGGGAAGCCATGTTTTCTACAGAAACATTGAACCCCTTCTAAAAATATTGTATGATTATTTGTAGTACATTTAAATTGTCAAAAATAGATTTTATAAAGTATTTTACACATGTAAAAACTGATTGCATTGCAGTATACAAAATAGGAGTGCTTTGCTAAACCAGAATTTTATGCTATTATGATTTTCTTCCTTTAGGGTTTTAACATATTCCTAATTATTGAAACATTAGAATAAAATATTGGCAAAAGCTGTTTCTCTCATGAGGGCAAGTTTCATTCAAAATCTTACTGTTTCCATAGAGCTAGAAACCATTAAGGCAAAAACAATAATCAAACCATATGCTAGTTCATTTCCCTCAATGGAAGTAACAGAAAAATCCATTTCTTATCTCTTGAATCTTTTTGATAACTCCATTTTCCGAAAACATAAAAATGCGAAGGAAAATAATGGTAAGTTTGCCTTCCTTTATCATTCTGTAAAGAGACACTAGTCAAGAACTTAACACTATTCTTCTCTCCCCATTAACACTCTATGAAGAAATAGGCATATTTGGGAACTACCAATAGCAGAATCTACCATTCCTTGATTCCTTCTCGGTGAACCGTAAATAGTTGCTTAAGCTATGAGATAAAGTGAGTGACTTGTATATTTTAGTGGACTGTATTGTTGGAATACATATATGAAGGCCTGTATTTAATAATGAATTCTCTTTTACCAAAATGCAATAGTACAGCACTGCTTCACAAGAATAAGGCATTATGTGATCATCTAACTCCATGTATTGATTTTTTTGGTACATGAAAATTAGCAGTGGCTTGAGAAAATAATGTAGATGTAAAGATATCCTATAAAATGCATGTTTTCTAATACAGACAGACAAAAGTGAGATCAAGAATCTATATTCAAGCAAATAAGTTTTCAATACTTTAAAATATGCAAATAACTTGATTTTATAACAAATAGAGTAATGATAGGTTTCCTGTAAGCATTTAAAATTTTTTCAGTGCCTGTACAAAAATAGATTAATTTTCTCACCTTTTCCCCTGACTCCATAAACATACTTACTGTAAAGAATTTGAAAATCATATAAGAATACAAAGAAGAAATTAAGAGTCACATAGAATCACACAGCCCTAAGATAACCACTATTACTACAGTTTAAATGTTCTTTTATGCATCTCTTTCTAATATATTAGGTTTTAAAGTAACCTTAACAGAGGAAACTGATGTATAATTTTAAATGCTAATACTTCAAAATAGCTTATGTTTTGCCTTTACTCTGGGACAGTTTGGAATAGAGTTTTCCAAGGTGGTTTATAATCCGTGTTTCTGCTAAGATGCCTCACGGTAAACTCTTTAGCCTAATTAATTTTCATTCACATATCTATTTATCCAACTATCATTTATAAGATGTCTGGTTCAATAAGGCAAGTCTAGCAGAAATTATTTAACACCACTATAGGGCTTTTTTCTATTTAAATAATCATTTGGGCAACAGTTTACAAATATTCGCTGAAAAAGTAGGTTAAACATAATCCAGTTTTGGAGAAAATACAGGTTTCAAATTTCATTTAGTCTGATTGCAGTTTTACAGATGAAGAAACTAAACTGGCATGTGAGTTAGTCAACAGCTGAAAATACATTTTAATAATACCAATTTTTATGTGACTGCTGTTGCCAGTGACAGTAGTCTACTTAAGAAAATAACCAATATGGAATTTTATTGTGATGTTTTTAATGTATTCCATTAAGTTAATATCAATACTGAGATATTTAAATAATATAAACAGATATGTCTGGGAGAATTAAAAGTTCACCCAAGCAGTGTGAGTTATTACCTTATGAGATAGTATATATGAGTTTTCAAGTCATACTCTTTTATACTACACACTAGAATTAGAATTCCAAACTGATTTAGTCAGGTAATTTATGTGTATCATTTTTTTAAGCTTTGATAATGACATCTTCCATTTTAGCTTCCATGAATTTGACAACCATTACCAGCTAGTACTTTTAACTGCAGCCGCTTATCTTAAGGAATTGTGATTTCTATTTTGCAGTTATAGGAACCTGTCGTCTGAAGATCCAAGTCAACTTTATGAATGCTTAAAACCATAAGAAAAATCCTAGGAAGAGCAACCACTTCATTTCACTTTCAAGATTTGCAAAATGAAGTACAATGATTCAAAACTCTTGAGAATCTGTAAAATATGACAAAAGGGCTACTATATACCATTAGTCAGTCACCCAGGGTTTAATATGTTCTTACAAGATTCCTACTCTGGAGCTTAAGGGCGATTAGTTTACAAATGATAAAAATGAAGAACAATGAGACAAAGAAAATTGCTTTAGGTCATTCACAAGTGAAGAATCAAAAACAAAACACTGTTAAGTAACAGTCCTTTTTTCCCTCACAGTTCACAATTTCTTTTCAGTCAATCCTCATTCACATCAAATTTTAATTCATGATAATGATTCTTGGTTTGTTTTAAAAATATATCTTTTTGTGCTGTCTTAAATATACCGCTGAATTTTTTTGTGAAGTAAAAATAAAAATCTATTTTAATAGCATTTAAATGTCCACTTTTAATTTAAAGAAATCAACCTCCAGATACATTATCCTTCATAGAACACATAAGAAAATTGTACATGTGCCTTAAAAATAGCGACAAACAGCTAACATATTTCTTACAGATGGCAAATGTAATTCTCAACAATAAAATCTAATACAAATTACCATGGTAATTTATTGGAAATCGACAAGTTTTTTTCTACTATATGACCCAAAAGAGTAGTTAGCATGTTTTATGTGTCATGTCTAATTTCTCATTTTACTTACCTGGTTGTCAAAGTCTGATATATAGGAGCTGCTTATTAAAAGTTATACCTTGCATTTTATGACCCAGTTGTGCCATTTCTCAACGACTGTAGGAATTTACAGCCATAAAAATGCACAGCCATCTCCTTCTCACCAACAATGTTGTTTTAATGCCCCATGATGGTGGTAGACATCCCTCTGGCAGCAGTGAGTCAACTACTAAGTACACCTGACCCAGTGCTTTGCCCATTGTTGGCACTCAATACATTTTTGGTGAATAGGAATGATTTGCTGCTTTTGCATACAACAGCATTATACCAACCATCTTTAAGCAGCCTGTAGTGAAGTAAGATTTTGAGCAGGTTATGAAACATTGTCAATCAGCAGGTTGTTTTGATCTAAATAATGAGACTATTAAGTTGGTTCTGAGAAGAAAGAATGAGCGGTGTGTTGGTGGTGGTGTTATTCTGTTTGTAACCTCTGATCACGTATGCTATTTGAATGCTTTATGATATTGGTGGGCTTCTTGCAAATATCTCAAAGTGAATTATTATGGTTTAAACTGCCTGTTTGTCATTTTCAAGCACAAAGATCTGAGTTCTGGTAGATTTCCTCTATTCTCACCTCAGGTTTACTTGTGTTTTATAACTTCTGTTAGATACTGGACAGATGCCTATTAAAATGAGTTGAACTGTTGGGTTATTGTTGTTATTTTTTCTTTGCCTATTTTGCCATCATATCATTGATCAATAATATGTGGATATTCATTTCTCAAACTGTACCTGCTCTTCCTTATTACACAAAATTGAGATTTAGCTGAATACAAGTGTTTGAAACAGAAAATTAGCAGTATTTACTGCTTATCATATGTCTTGTTCCTCCTTGGTAATTGCTGTTTATATAGCTGAAATATATGCATATATCCGTATATATGTTACTGAGACATTCTTAAGTGGATTTTCTTTTCTAAAAAGGGACATGTATGAATGATGTCCAACAATGAGAGCTCTTCATTTAAGAGGTTAATTACTCAATACTTGGAGGAGTGCCCTCTCAGACAGTTCTCTGGTAGCAAATGTGTTCTATAAAGCACAATTTCATTGAATACATGAGGCAAATAACCTCATTAAGAGTAGAGTGAGAGGGCAATGTTCAAATAGATTCAAATGTGTTGACCATGTAAAAAGAATAAGGCAGTTAGTGGGAATTAGTCCCACTGACTGGTTATATTGCTCTTTCATTCCTCTCTCAAGGAAACAGTGAACTCCAGAGAGCTGGTTGCTCTTGACCTATTAGATGCTACCAAGTTTATTAGACCTTGGTATGCCAATTGTGGTCCACAGACCAGCACCAATAGCATCAATAAGGAACTTGTTTGAAATTCAAATCTTGAGTCCTGCCCAGACTATTGAATTTGGATCACTATTTAACAAACTCCCTAGGTGATTTGTGTGTATTGTAAAGATTGAAAAAAAAAAAGAAAGAAAAAGAAAAAAGATTGTAAAGCACTGCTCTAGTGACTTCTAGTTGACTCTCCAAGAGTGGAAACACAAGGAACTTATTTATTTATTTTTGTCAATTCCTGTGTTATGAGAAGCTCGAATTCCCTGACCTTCCAATCACATCAGGTATAATCTTGGAGGGTTTTCAAGATTAAAATACCTGTCCCTTCTGATAGTCATACTGTAGGCCAGGTTCTCAACTGTTGGCAATTTTGTACCCTGGGGACATTTAGAAATACTTGGAGACATTTTTGGTTTTCACAACTGGGAAAGGTACCATTGGGTCTAATGAGTAGAGGCTAGAAATGTTGCTAAACATGTTGCAAGGCATAGGACAGCCCCCTACAACAAAGAATCACCCAACCCAAAGTTTCAATAGTGACAAGATTGAGAAATCTTGCTACAGACTAAGTTTGTATTACTCAAAATACATTTAATCATCCCATTCATCACTTTACAAAGTGGGTTATATATATGAATCAGATAACAGAGAAGTACAAGTTAAAGATCTTTATCAAGAATTTAACATTTAGTTAGGAAGACAAGTGGAAAAAATAAAGCAAATAAAGCATTTCCACTGACTATGCCCATGTATAATTAAATACTGAGCTTTGTCCCACATGATTACTTCAGTATGAATGATTAAAAACTGAAGGGTTTATAATTCTTGTTCTCAACATTGGTTTTGTCCATGATCCTCCCCATGTAGTTATTAATTGAGAAATAAGTGAATCAACAGCAAACAGTGGTCCTTTTCCTTCCTAACAGAGATGCTCCTTGGATACTCTAGTTTACATTGAAGAAAACTGAATGACCAAAATGACTAATGGGCAAAACTATGCTACATAATAAATTGCTATGCTGTAGTAGATAAAAAAAAAAACAAAACTATGATCAACAGACCTTTGAATAATATGCTCCAGTGCTGAGGCAAAAATAACTTGGAATTAACCCACTTAAGTCATATATTCTATGTCTAAGAAAATAGCTCAAAGATTAGTTTTCATGCCTGTAATTTTGTGGCAAACAAATAACCTTGTTAGAATGACCATAGCAAAGAACCTCAAAGGTACAAAATCACTAGTATAGGACTATTTGTGTTCCTGGTGTAAACTGCACATCTTCACGTCTTTAAATGACTTTTTCTCATCTCTTTCTCTTTCATTCAAACTGGCCTAGGGCTTACTTGCTTCCTTCTTTATCCTTCTGCATACAGCACAACTACTCCCTTAATCATTAAGCCCTTAGGTCAGCATGGAATAGTGTTAAGAACAAAGCCTCAGGTCTGTGGACCACAGAAGTGTTAAGGGTGGAAAATTTTCAAATGGCCAAACTTTGCTTCCATTGTTTAATGTTAAACAGGGTGTAGTTCTAGGAGATATTCTGTGCAAAGATATGCTCATGTTAAGGGTGTAGTTATCCTGTGTCAAGATATGTTAATGGCCAGCCTCTGCTTCGTAAACCTGCTTGCTTGCTAGAGGGGTTTTGGGGCTTTTTAAGCTATTCCTTCTAGAGGCTCAGGGCTGATTCTCTAGTGGGAGAATCAGTTTTCCGGCTGGCTAATAAAGGCTCATAATCAATCTCAATTGGCTTCATGGGTCTCAACAGAAGCAGTTTTCTGTCAAACTAAAGATAACATTTTGCAGCTCCACATCCATGAAGGCTGGAAGACCCTACCTCCTACTGCTCCTCTTGAAACCAGACAGACTACACCATGACTGACATCAGGACCTGATGCAATGAACAACTGCCTCCTACCATAGCATCGACCAATCAGTAGAGCCCACGATCCCGACTCCCTTAGCTACTACAACTAATGAGTCTTCCCTATATAACCTATCTGCTTGAGGCCATTGGGAAGCCAGGTCTTTGAGCACTAGCTCACCTGTGTCTCCGGGCTTTGGCGCCATTTCCTTAAATAAACCTCTACCTTCTTTGCTGCACACTCCTGTTCAAGTCTCTTTTGGCTTTGACATGTGCAGGCAAAATGAATCCTTGAGTTCAATAAGACTGGCATTCATAACGGCCTCCAAATGTGGTTTTATTTTTGTTTCTTTTGCCATTAGTTACCAAGACACATATTGGGGTCAACTGTTTAAGTCTTACAGTATACAACTGAAGCAGAAGCTAGAACAATGATACAGGATAGAAGAAAATTTTGAATGCAAAGTGTCAGTTCTTATCCAAGGAGAGAATCTGTTAAACCCAACTGCTCTGATTTGCAGATGTTGCAACAACATAAGTTCCTTAATATTTTGGCATTGCATAAGCAATGAAAGGGAGCAGAGTATACTACTCCAAAATATGCCTTTTTGGCATAAATATAATTTAGGCTGATTATTTTTAAGAAACAGCAGACACAGAAGAAGCTCTAAAAACCAAGAAGTTACCCTTTTGTTACACATTACATTTATAAGGGAAATTTCCATTTGTAAGGGTGTCTCCTTCTCTGTACTTGTGAGAGGAAGACTTATCAGTGGAGAAGGCTTGGACTTAAATCTGCATAACAGCCTGCCCTTTGTTTACTGTGTCTTCCTGGTCACCTCCATAACTGTCCCTCCCCTCAACATCTTCAGCCTTTTGCTAGATGGTATTTAAGGTGGTGGCTTGCGGCCATTTGGGGAGTTATTCAGTTTTCTGGGTCTCTCCCTTCTATAAAGGGAAGTACATATGTTATTGAACTTCTGTTGCTTTTTCTCCTGTTATCTGGTTTGTTTTATGGAGGAAGGGGTGTCTCAGCCAAGAATCTAAAAGTGTACAGGGAAATTAATTTCCTCCCCATGGCAATGACTCTTTCTAGTAAAAGTGACTCTTTCTAGGATGCCTATTCAGTTTTTAATGGGTCATTGATTTCTAGGTGATGCCACCATATTAGAGAGGTAGGAAGTTTTGACATCTGAGCAAAGTTTGACTTTTCCATTTTCTGAATTCAATGGTTAAAGATGTCAAATGATGAGCCCCGAGAGAAGTTTGAACAGTTCTGTGGCTTTACTGTATCTCTCAGTAAATAAATGCACTAGGAAAATACTAACAAAGATAGGGGAATATATTACAAAATGATTCATTGTAAGAAGGGATAAGGAGTCTACTGGGTCTGAATTCACCCAGCTTTAAAACAATGCATCCTAAATGATGTGCATGTTAATTACATTACTAAAGATATTCTGAGGACTAGGGAGTTTATTGAACAAGTCTTAATTCCTATCGATTACACTTGTTGGAGGGAGAGAGTGTGTGCCTAAGAATTAAAATGGGTTTGAGGGAGAATAGGAAAAAACCTAGATGTTCATCATTATTAACTAGTACTCGTCTCCCAGATAGATATTTTGCCAGTTCTCAAACTACTTCATGATGAATGAATTGCCATATTACTATAATCGATATATCTAAACATAATCATTCATAACAGGATTGATAATGAACAACCTTTTATATTTTGTTTTTTTATTTTTAACTCTTGCTTACAGCACCTGGTCTTCCTAGGTGGTCTCCCATTCAAGCAGTAACCAGGCCCGAAATGAACATCCCTTCAATGTGACAGTTCAAAACCAAGCATTCCTTAGAAGTACAAATCCGTATTAGGAAGGTTTATTATCAATATAATTTAAAAAACAGATGATGGCATTTCAAATTATATTGGTTTTTATTTCCTGTTCATTTAATTTTAGGAGTGCCAGACACATAGTAGGTTCTTAATAATTATCATTTCATGAATGAATAAATGAATGAAGATCTCCTTTAGGACAGATAGTACATTCAATCTAAAGAAAATCTATTATAAGGTAAAATATAAAATCAATGGAAGAAAAATTGCTGGAGGTAAAGCTGACCATTTTAACGAAAGGTAAATTAGATTTGAGTTTTTCATGAACACTATTGCTACATCCTCAATTACCCAGAATATCACATAATTGGAGGAGAGAAGTCATGTAATAGCTGCTCACATTTATTGAGTGATAAATATGTGTCAAACATTGTGATACATATTGACATATAATTATTTAATCCTCAGAGCTGCTCTAGATAGATGGTATTATTTTTATATTATAATAATTTTATAGAAGAAAAAATTTGAGGCTCTCAGAGATTAAGTAATTTGCCCAAGATAGCACAGATGGTAAGCATAGAGTTGGGCTTTGAACAGATAGCCTTGCTCCAGAGTCTACAACCATAACCATTAAACTGTTTTGCCCCACACTCTGAGGTAAGCCAGAGTTAGAGTATGGCCCAAAACACAGAGAGTGAAGAAGAAAGTTGGGACCACTTGATGGTGTAAGAGTGGCTAGGCCTGAGGCCAGAGCACAGTGTTGCTGGGTATTGTCAGGGAGGGGGAAATTCCCCTCTACTTTTCTTTAGTTCTTACTGCAAGACTAATAATAAAATTGATCCAAGACCAGATTAAGAAAGAAAAGCCAATTTAATATGTGAGCACAGGAGATCATAATTGATGCTCAAGATCATAAAATGATGTTCAGAGAAATCTCTAAGTAGGTACCTTTTTTATTTTTTAGACAAAGAAATAATAAACTTTTGAGGAATTGACAGGACAAAAGCAGTGCTCATTAGTAAGAAATTTAAGCAAGGTTTGGGCTTGGGTAATAAATTAATAAAGAGGCAACAAGATTTGTTTATGTGTGCTTTTGGCTCTGGATTCCTTAACTCTAGGGATAAGAGTATCCTCTCAGCCTCCAGGTACAGGAAGGGCACTTCTCACATGTAAGATTTATCTCTTGCTTTAAGGTGGGCATATAGAGAGGTCAGAGTGTTCTTGCACTGGTAGTTTCTTAAGTAACTTTATTTCAAAATAATCAATATTCCATTATGGGATATTTTGGTGTGGCCTACCCCGGGCCCCAACAGTGTCCAGAACTGCAGAACTGTTTGTATCGGGGAAATAGAAAATGTAAAAAATAAAGGGAATAGAATAGATTAGGGTTTTGGAAGGAAACTGAAGGTCAGTGTTTGATCATGTTGAGTCAGGCAGCACAGCAATTAGAAACCCAAGAAATGGCATCTAGATTAAATATTCAGAGACTTAAACATGGAATTCAATCATGTATGGATAATAGTGGGAACAAGAAATGACACAATAATGTATCAACTCTTCACTTTGGTTCTTTTTTGAAGCAAAGGGTTAACTTTCAAGCTTGTCAGGCTAGAAACTAGAGTGAAAAATAAGGGGCAGCGCAGTCATAGACTAATATGGCCCCATGGCCCTTGCTCCTTCATTCTTTGTCTCCCTTTCACTGCATGATCTAGTTCTCTGTACATGGTATGTGAAATATATCTATATTAAATGTTGGACATAATCTTAACTGTCGAAATAGCTTGCCAGGCTGCAGGAATCAACAACTTTGAATATTCTCAGGCAAGGTTTTTCTATGGTCAAGTTTCACAGCAAATTTCAGCCAGATTTGTGGAATTAAGATTTTTTTTTTTTGGACAAAAGCCTGATCCAGAAACCAGCGTAGTTTAATCCTAACCGAATTATTTATTGTAGTACCCTCTTGGCATTAAGGAAGGCTCATTTGATACATGTGAATGATGTCTTCAAGAAATGCATACCACCCATTGCAGCGCTCTAATATTATTTTTACTACATCAATAATACTGAAAAAGGTAACAATGGAGTAAAAAATATTTAAGTAATTTAGCAAAGTGTGTGTCCTGGCAAGTTTACTTAATAAAACTGGTAAATTTGTGGTTTATAAGATCTGTATTCATCAAGTGCTTTAACATATCTCTCTAGGGAGGTTTTAAAAAGAAGACTTTGAAGGCCTGTAAGATAAGTTAAGGGCTTTATCAGCCAGTGGCAGAAAAATATGATACATAGCAACAGTTTCCAGTTCCTTCTCTGAACTTTATTTATTTGTCTGTTTGTTGTTTGTTTATTTTGAGTAACTCACCTGATAATTGCATGCTGCTAGTTATAACATCAATTGACTCAGGGACTATGGTCACCTTCTGAACCTTGTTGAGCTGGTGACAAAGTCCTTTCTTTTTTCCAAAGATGGTTGGGATACATCATTCCACATAATTTATAAACCTCTCAAGAGCAAGATAGTGAATGCCATTGCTGCCTTTGTGAATTGATGACAAATTTGCTTCAGCTCCCTTAAAGAGAAGGCATTCACTAACTTTGGAGGGACTTTTGGAATATATGACCTTGAAGGATTCTTTTTGGCTTCTTAATGCTTTTATTTTACTAAGAATAACATGCTGTTGGTATAAATACATATTTGAGAATCACTGTGGAAGAAAGAATTCAGTATTGAAAGGTGCTCTAACATTGCCACAATTTTCTTCTTCATGTTTACTTTTGGTAATCAGACATTATTGGGAAAGTTTTTTTTTCAAACAATTTCCTTGATTTCTCCATCATTTCTTTTTGTAGTATTGGAAGCTTTTGTAGCTATGGACAACTTAATCTTAGGCCACACATGCTAAAAATAGCTTGGAGGTGTTTGACCCTTCCTAGCTGTGTGCCTGTCTATGAACAGAGCTTTAATATCTGTATCCTCAGATACAATTCATTTTCCTCCCTCTCTCCTTATGATCACCACTTAACTGCCACTCTTATCTTGCTCTAATAAGAAATATGTGTTTCTAAGTCAACAGATTTTATTTGTGCCCTATAAATTCTTTCCACTATTCCCATTCTTGAGGAATAATTCATACTCTTTAATTAAAGAATGTTGAAGAGAGTGACAAGCATGTGAAAGTATATTGTCCACACAAAGAAAAATTAATAAAAGAAACTAAAGAAGTCGAACCTAGGGAAGTAAAGGTCCAGCAGAATCATGGTGACTGTCGTCAAACTTTTAAAGGGCTCTTTGGGGGAAAGAGAGGTTAAAAGTGCAATACTGGGGTCAAAGGGAAGACCAACAGTGAAATAGGAAAGATTTCTAATAGTTACATTTTTTTCAAAGCTAGAACTAGCTTCTCTGAAATAGATTGTGAGCCAGTATAAGCTGATAGATCACTTGGGAAGATGTTATGCTATAGTTTAATTGTACAAAATTTAAGTTGCCTTTAAGCCTGAAAAGTTATTTCTGTCCTTCCATTTGTACAATATTTCTCCTTCTTTGAATGAGTACATGGCTAGAGAAAGAAACAATTATATTGCTAGCTGCTGCTTATCTTTCCTGCTACGTCCCCCCAAAGTAGACAATTTTAATATTGTAGTTACCTTGACAACAGAGGTTTCTGTTTTAATAACTTTCAGTAACATTATTCAAAGGAAATCTTTTGCCTAATAAAGTAAGGGGAATAGTCTTCAACATTCTCTTTCTATTTTCAACCTCAAGGAGTCTAGAAGTAAACATGTACTTTGAAACTAAAATCATTGTAAATTTGCTTAGTAAGAGAACATCAATCAGTGTATTCATTCCAAAAACTAGGAAGTTTTTCATTTGGCATAATATAAAAAAAATGTTTCTCTTATAATAAACAGACATGAAAAATTTCACCAACTAAAAGGCATTACTCGAATTTTACAATGATCCTTAATTTCAAACAATTCATTTGTACTTATATATATTTTAACCCTGTGTGAAAGGTGTTGGGGCTGCCGTGGAATCAGATTTAGTGCAGCAGATATTCCACTCAACCACAACCTATCATACTTGAATTATTGTTAATACATAGTAATTGAATAATCATTTATTAATGAATGATTATTGAATTATTATTAATCATGGAAGGATCTTACACATGTAAAAGTTATCCAAGGCAGAAAAAAAAGTCAAGAATACTGCAGTGGGGAATCCATCAGGTATAATTATTATATTCAAGGAATAACTTTCAAATAAGGAAAACAATCTTGAACTTAAAACAATTAGAGTTATTTTTAATTTATTTGACTCTTTCTAATAACAATAAATCACATTTAACTAAACACTTCATGTGTACAGGCTTTGTGCCAAACTCTTCACATTTCTTGTCTTCTTTCATCCTTACAACACACTGAAGAGTTGATACTATTATTTTCCTCATTCCATGTATCAGGAAACTGAAGCATAGGGATTAGATACCATGCTCTAAGTTATATAGTTGGGATTAAAGCAGAGTAATAAATCCAAATTTGACTTTAGAGCCTGAGCTAGTCACCCACCCACTGTGTTAGTTGCCTTCATGACCTGAATACTAATGTGATTATTTTATTTAATATAAATTTGTGCAGAAAAACAAATTTTAATTTTTTTTGGTTCCAAATTATTTTCCTCCTATTATAGGTTTCAGTTGACCACTCAAGCTTAGAAGGTTATACTCACCCCGTTTGTGAAGGAGAATGCTGGCATGCCGACGTCCATTTCCATTTTCAACATAACAAGAGTAATTTCCCAAGTCACCTTCTTGTACAGAGTCTACAATTAATGAGATGGAAACTTCCTGTTCCCCAAGATGCTCCTTGAGAATTCTAAAATATAAAGCAAAACGAAACAAAAAAACCCCACACAAACATACACATACATGAAAAAGAAAAAAAAATTAGAAGAATCTGAATCTGATGTGAAAATACCTACAGTATTTGTGCTTTAAATTTGGCTTTGGATTGATGCTATCTTAATTAAATTATATCTTGCACTTTTCACTTCTAATGAGTAAGTTTGTCTTTGTAGATGCTAATGAAGTTGCAGTTAATTTTCTCTCTTAGCAGGACAATCACGCTGTCCTAATAAAGAGGTGAGAGAGACCTTGAAGAGAAGTTTACAAATTGCTTTCCCTTTAAGAAGATATAGGATGTAAAAGTGAGATAAGAAATTCTAATCTCTTAGTCTGGAGAACTAATTATATATCAAGTTAATGAAAAAAGGAAGAATAAAATATTTTTGAGTTATTTTGATATTTCAGTTGAAACCTCCAGCCTGGCTTTTTTTTTTTTTAAGGATACAAATCAATTGCCTATTTTTAAAGAAATTTAAACTTATAAACCTGTAGACTGTGTTCCAATGAGCGTTTAATGGTAAATGCTCACTAGCGTCATTGTTAAAGATTTTAGCGATCTTTCAGAACAAATGGAAATCTTCAAAGTAAAGCTCCCTTTCCCTGTTTGAAAAGTTTCCATTCTACTCTCATGTGTTTGTTAACTCATCTCTGCACAACACTTCTTAATGCAGGATTAAAGAAAAATGTCTTTCTAGAAGCTTCCCTGAGCACCCACAAAATGAGAAAGGGGAAAAGTTAGGAGATTTATTGTCCTTTCTTAACTTTAACATTTCAAAATATATGAGTAAAAGATAATAGTGAAGTTGTAAACATAAAAAATGGCAGAGGAACATTTTAGTACATACTGGAGATTGCCCATCTGGCATTTCAGAACTCAATTGGAGTTTAAGATTCTTGTGTATTTGTTGCTAGGGAGAAAGAAGATCCTAGTAGAAATAACCTTATATGGCAGTTTTATATATTTTTATATTCTAATGAAAATCTTTTTCTCTATATATTTCATCAAGTTTTAAAAGTTCTCGCATTTAAAAGTGTCCTCCTCCAAGAAGAGGAACCTTGGTTAAAATGCTCATACATACCCAGAAGATGTAACCTTTAGATGAAAGAATGTTTACAAATGATCAGCATTTTGATTCAGTTATAACTTAATTATATTAATATACTTGCTTATTTACACTATGATTAAAAATGAGTATCTATGCCCAAGTGAAATTTTAATCATAGTTGAATAACTCAACACTTAAAAGTAAATGAACAAATTAACAAATTGTCTTTTAAAAAAGAGGCTTAAGCAATATATCCTCAAATCTACAGTATTTTCGATGGTTGTTCTCTATCATTATCACTATATTAATATTTAGACTTTATAGTCAAACTAAAAAAGATAATGAAAACATTTTGTGTATCCTTTATCATTCATATCAAGTGCATTATAGTCTACTTGATTCCTCAAATATGAAAATATAAAAGGAAATGACAGATTGTGTTTGGTTGAGTCCTGGTACCTTGTTAATATTTCCTCTTAAAAGTTAAAAACAAGGAGCTCTTATGAACAAAAGGCACAATATCCTATTTTCCATATTTGGTGGTATTTTGGTCTGCCTCATTCCTCAATGAAAATTTCCTTAAAATCTTTGCAAATGGCATTCATGTTTTGCAACTCCATAGTCAGTCAGTGTTTTTCCTCTTTGCAATATTTTTATTATAAAAGTAAAACAAAACAAAAACCCTTTTCTTTTAGCTTTCTATTTACTAACAGGGCAAATGTTAATCTTGACAGTACAAATTAAAAGAAAAAGAATATTTTACCTAATGTCACTTTCCCAAACTCGATTTTCATCCAGATCCTCAATAAATTTTTTCTCCTTTCATCCAGTAAATTAAAGGACTGACATCACCACTGTACCCAAAGAAAGCTCTGCAGGTTAGATTAGCTGAGTCACCTATAGAGAGAAGTGATAGCAATATGTTATAAAAACTATTTGTACACTCTTATTTTAGGAAAACTGGCAGGTAACATTTTAGTCACTTCATTGACATAGTATTTTTTCTAAAATAATATTTTTCAGGTATTTAAATCTTTGCCAAATTTATACAATATGTGCTTCTGACAGCTTGTTTAGTGAAATGAGAGTTACTTAAGAGATTTTGAAGAAGACTGGTCAATTGTTTATACAAGGTTCTTCCATTTAGTTTTGCCTAATGTTTTCACATGATTAGATGAGGCTGTAAAGTATTGGGAAAGGTACTGTAGAGGTGATATGCCCTTCTCAAAACATGATATCAGAGAGTACATAAAGCTGATAATTATAAGATTTTATAAGGCAGTTGGAAGGCAGTTGGAAGATGTTTCTCTGTTTTTGAGTATGGAAACAAAATCTTTGGATGGAAAAGGAAATAAACTGTAAATCCAGGGTCCCCCCCCCAAATTATTAAATAGTTTTACTATATAAAGGAATAATAATTGAATTAAGAAAACCTATACATGCTCAGGAAGAAAAAGCACATTAAAAACAATCATGAGAATAATATTGGGAGTTTTTATTAGACGTAAAATCAATGATACTATTGTGGAAATTAGTTTCTTTCAGTATGCACCTCAAGAAAGACAACTCTGATGATGATTACAGACTGGCTGATTACTTAATAAGGTAAGTGGAGGTCCCTGACTATAGGGTGGAAGTGTATCTAATGCCTGCAGAAAGTAAGGTTTATTTTTGGACAGGCTATGTCATTTTGAAAACATCTAGTTTATCCCAGCCTCAGCCACCATTAGCTAACTGAAATAGTCCAATATATACTAGTTTTAAAATTTTGCTGCTTCCAAGTAGAACTAGAAAATAGGGGGTGAGATAGCAACTTGTAAAGGCCCACTCCACTTGGATTGGGCAAGGGGACTCTCAGGGATGAACACTACATGAGGGAATGAAAACTAGGCCTTGGTGACACATTTGTTGGCATCCAAAGTAAGCAAACTTTCTCGATTTATAAACTCCTGGGAAGATTCTAGAGGATCTGACAACTCCATCACTTTAAGGTACAAAGAAGGCCATGCCTGAAGACTGGAAGTCTCAGAACTAAGACATGAGTTAATAGTGAACATCTGAAATTGTGCTTATGAGAGATTTTACAATATAAACCCAGAGAAAAGCATAATGAGCTTAGATGAACTTTTTCTAAGCCCTGCCATGGGTATACCTACATATGAAACTCTATTCTGCGAGTTCCACAACAAGATAATTTTTACTGTATAAAATCAATATTATCTCAATTATACCTACTATGTAAGAACAGTTCAAAATATTGTTCTTCTAATACTTCTAAGATGGAACGATATAACCTTATCCTTGTATCTTTATGTCTGAATATTCTCCAAGTGATTTTTCATGAACTTTGATTCTACATAAGATGGTTATCATTAGAGACCAGATAACACAAGTCCTGAAAATGTCTGCAAGCTTTAAGAAGCAAAATGGAGCTCCAAGTAGGTTCCTTTATTATTAATTTTTGTACATAAATATTTTCTAAATATTCTAATGTGGAATCCCTCTTCCTTTGGAGAATAATTTACAGTACAAAATGTATAACTAATTGTCAATCTTATTGATTGGAAAGCAACTGCAAATTTCTATGGGAAGTATCAATCCAATGTTACAAAACAATTTTAAATCCAATATTCTTTGCTTGTATAATTTTATAAGAGTACTAGCTTTAATGCAACTGCATTACTTGTTATAACGTTAAGATACTCATGAATTCAACAGTAAACCTCAAAATACTACATGGTGTGATGAATAGCATCCCGTGCCAACAGAATAAACATACATTAGAGTGTTCTAAATTTCAATGTCAATAATTTACAAAATCTGTCTTTTAAGGATCAAGTTTTCATTTTCAGGTGGAAATTAATGACTGGAACTCATAAATAGAAATCTCCAGAAATTGCCTAATTTTCCATTACAGTTTTACTAAATATGGGGCTTATGAATAATATCATGCTATTACCAACTCAGTCTGACACTCTTCAGTAGAGAAGTCAATTTAATCTCTCATGGGGACATGAATTTCTCCCCTGCCATAATCCTACCTTCCCAGACCAAGTGATTTTCCATTACCTAATTCTTCATTTATTTCACCTGCTAGCCTTGTGCTGCCACACCTAGGAAATGGCTCCTGCACCTATGTAAGAAACGATTTGCTTTGCCAACTATCTTTGCTAACCTGGGCTTTGACTCCACCTTGCCATGAGCTCCAGCACTGAGTATTTGCAGTGTTATGGGGGTACCTAGTGGAACTCTATCTAGACTTGGATTGAGCTTGCTGTGGGTCAGAGACTAAAATTCATGGAAGGAATGAAAAGAAGGTGGAGGGGAAAATAGAACAGCACACCAGGAACAGAGGAAAGAGCATGAGAAAATGCCGGAGAACTTTGGAGGAAGTAAATAATTTCAGAGCGGCTGAAGCTAAAGCGTACTTGCAGTGTGGGAATGGAAGAGGTTTAGGGAAGAATAGAGCACTGATGAGGCCAGAGCAGCGGCAGCTCTCCTTCTATGTAGGCCATACTGAAGATTTCAGACTCCATTTAATTGCAATGTTAAGCAGGTTTCAAGGAGACTGACATGATTATGTCTGCATTAAAAAAAAAATCACTCTTACTGTACTTGAAAAACTTGAATTATATCAGAGAGAATCAAGATGGCTTGAAAATGTTACAATATTTTAGAATCATGTAAGGAAGAGTCATTGCAAAGATCAGATTATTTCCACATTATTTCTTAGAAGGATAAACCATAGATGATAGTAGTGACTACAGATCAATATGCTTTTAATCATTGTGATAATGGGAGTGTTTCAAAGCAGAAATTAAATAGAAATCCTGATAAATTAGAAAATATATTTTAATTTACATCCATGTGTGTGTATAGTAGAGGAGAGAGGGAGAGAGACAGAGAGAGAGATTGGGGAGTTGCTAACTGCTTCTCAATACTTTCAGTATAGAAAATCAACTTAAGAAAGCGCTCTGTTCTGTGAAGAGATTTGTGAGTAGTTTCTCTTAATTATTTCTATTTGTGTGGCTGAGCAAAAGGCACCACTACCCTTCTTATGCATAGCTCTGCTAGCAAGAAAGGACAGTAGGAGCCCATAGGGGTCAATTCTAGAGAAGGCCAGGTGAAGTCAGGCTCATACCTGCAAATACCCAACTGCCTAAGTGTTCGAGAAGAAAGTTGTGTCTACTCAATACTTTTAGTCTGGGAAATAGTGGCTAATCATATGAGTGTCAGAGAGCTATGACCTTGGACTCAAATATGTAATGCCTGTGTTTGATAGCAGGAATAAAGAACTATCATCCCTTCCCCTCACGTTAAATAAGAGCCAGGAACTGAAAGAAATTCATGGGGCAGGGCCTTTGGAGAGATGATGCACTCCCACTCAACAAAGACCAATAGAGATTAATATGGATAAATAGGAAAATTTGAAAAATAGAATTTGGAAATTTTATTTAGAAGTTCATTTAGACAATTTAAGAAATAGGAATTAGGAAAATAAAAATGAAGTGACTGTGTTTGTACCTTGGGCTAATGAAGCAGGGCATGCCAGTTATGTTTTTTTTAATTTAGTTTTTAGTTAAAATTATTGGGGTGACATTGGTTAACAAAGTCAAATAAGTTTCAAGTGTATTGTTCAACAGACAGTCATATATATATTGCACTGTGTGTTCACCACCCAGAGTTAGATTTCCTTCTGTCACCAAATAGTTGACCCCTTTTACTCCATCTACTTGCTGCCCCACTTCCCACTAATCCATTGTCCATGTCTGTGAGTCTGTTTGTCATGTTTGTGGTGTTCAGTTTTATATTCCACATGAGTGATTTTAGCGTCTGAGTTTTAGGAGTAGTCCATCTATGATTTATTTCATATTCTCATGCTTTTAAATTGTATATTATTTGCTTTACATTCCTCATTGCTACCTAATATATTGCTCCTCATCCATTAAGTCCCAACTCAAATAGGAACTCTTCTAAAAGACTGACTTGGCTTTTCTAGGAATAAATAATCAGTCATTCTGTCTTCTCTTCTCATAGCCCTTGGAACATACCCATATTTTATCATAATATATTCCTTACAATATTTGGTGTGTTTGCATGTCTGACCCAGCAACTAGCATTCATTCTCCAAAGGCAGGCATTATTTACCTTTGTTTATTACCAGGACCCATTACGATGTCTTGAATATATTAGGAACTTAATCAATAATTTCAAATTAATTAATAACCTGCTTAATATATCTTGAACTTGCTGTCTTTGCTTCATTTTATCAAAGCTTCATTAATTAAAGGTTACATGTCTAGAGGCTATCTCAACAGGTCAAGTCTACCTTGTAACTAGCCCTCAATGTTGCATACGCAGTCTCATCATTCAGATATGATTTCACTTGCAGGCTGGAGGCAGTTCATACCAGCTATTGAGAGTTAATCACTACATTTTCAGAAATTCTCCAAGCAGGTTGTTAAACACAGTCATTATTTAAAATTAAATTACAAAGAATGAAACTAGACTGTTGTCTAACACCACACACCAAAATTAACTCAAAATGGATTAAGGACCTGAATATAAAACCAGAATCAATAAATGCATAGAATAAACATAGGAACTAAGCTCAAGGAACCTTGGTCTTAAAGATGATTTTATGAATTTGACCTCAAAGGCAAGGGAAGTAAAAGCTAAAAACAAATGAATGGGACTACATCAAACTAAAAAGCTTCTGCTCAGCAAAAGACATTGTCAACAAGGTAAAGAGACAGCCATCCAAATGGGAGAAATATTTGCAAGCAACACCTCTGATAAGGGCCCAATATCCAAAATATACGAAAGAACTCATACAACTCAATAACAACAACAATAAAAAAAACATAAGTTAAAAAATGGGCAGAGGACCTGAACAGATATTTCTCCCTAGAGGACATACAAATGGCCAACAAATATTTGAAAAGATGCTCAACATTACTAGCTATTAGGGAAATGCAAATCAAAACCACATGAGATACCATCTCACTCCTGTTAGAATAGCTGTAACCAACAGGACAAGTAATAACAAATGTTGGAGAGGATGCAGAGAAAAAGGAACCCTCATACACTGCTGGTGGGACTGCAAATTGGTACAGCCACTATGGAAAACAGTATGGAGGTTCCTCAAAAAACCTAAGAATTGATCTACCATATGATCCAGCAATCCCTCTACTGGGTATTTACCTCACAGACTTGAAAACCCATATCCGAAAAGATATTTGCAGCAATATTCACATTAGACAGGACGTGGAAGCAATTGAATTATCCTACAATAGATGATTGGCTAAAGAAGCTGTGGTGCATATATACACAATGGAATGTTACTCAGCCATAAGAGATGAAATACTGTCATTTGTGACAACCTGGATGAACCTTGAGATAATCATGCTAAGCGAAATAAGTCAGACTGAAAAAGTTGAAAATCACATGAAAATCACTTATATGTGGAATATAAACCGAAAAGCAACAAATGAACAGGACAAACAGAGACTCAAGGACATGGACAATGGACTAGTGGTTACCAGAGGGTAGGGGATGGGGGAGGAGGGAAGCAGACAGGGTAAAGGGGGTCAATATAGGGAGTTTGGAGGAAGGTGAAATGGGTAAATGGGATCAAATATATGGTGGCTGAAGGAAAATGAACTCTGGGTGGTAATCACACAGTAGAATATATAGATGTCAAATTATAATGTACACCTGAAAAATATATAATATATTAACCAATGTTACCCCAATAAGCTTAGTAAAAAATTAAATTAAATTACAGAAACTTACAATTAAATATGTTAAAAACAAAGGTTAATGGATACTGAAAACTCAAAACTTACTAATTATTTTTGCTACATTATCTATCCATAGTATCTGTTTTGAAGGAAATACTATATAATAGTGTACTACTGTACATCCCTTCTCAACTGCACATTTAGTGAGATTAATTTGATAGCTCACAATTGACCATGGTGGGATTATTTACTCTATAAATTGCCAAATGCTACAAATCGATGTATGATTTATTGTTTTGCTGATTGTCCGTGGATAAAATGTTAATATGGAGATTAAACTTAAAAGTGTCATGTCTATAGCTGTTTTATTGGTTATAGCACAGACATTAAAATAATATTCCTCTAGTATCCAAAAACTATAATCTGATTCAGCAAAATTGTTTACTTCATTTGAATATGAATAAAGTTCTCACATATATCTCCAGTGTTTCACTCTTATTTACCAATGTAAACAAATGTATCAACCGCCTATATGTCAGAATTACCCTTGGACAAACAACTTTTAAACATTTATAAGCTTAATGCTCTCTATAAAATTGTTTTTTTAAAGATATTGCATGTATATTTTAGTAGCTTTATTGAGATATAATTCACATATTATCAACTTACCCATTTAAAATGTACAATTCAATGATTTTCAGCATATTCACAGATTGGTGCAACCAGCAGCACAATCAACTTTAGGACACTTTCATCACTCCCAAAAGAAATCCTAAACCAATTAGCATTCTCTCATCACTTCCTTTCAACCCCCCGGTCCTTGGCAACCACTAATCAAATTCTACTTTTTGTCTCTATGGACTTGAGTATTTTGGACATCTTGTATAAATGGAATCATGCAGTATGTAGCCTTTTGTATCTCCCTTCTTTACTTAGCTTACTGTTTTCAAGGTTCATCCATGTATCAGTACTTCATTCTTCTTTATGGCTAAATAATATTCCATTGCATAGATATACCATATTTTTTAGCCATTCACCAGTTGATGGCAATTTGGATTGTTTCTACTCTTTGGCTATCATCAATAATGTTGCTTTGAACACTCTTGCACAAATTTTTGGGCAGATATATGTTTTCATTTCTCTCGGGTACATATCTAGGAGTGAAATTACTGGGTCAGAAGATAATTCTATGTTTAAATCTTTGAGGAATTGCTAAACTATTGTCCAAAGTGGTTGTACTATTTTGCATTCTTACCAATTTCTCCACATGCTCGCCAACACTTGTTATCTGATTTTTTGATTATAGCCATTCTAATGAGGGTGAAGTAGTATTTCTTTGTGATTCTTACCGTTCATATTAAATCAGAAATTTATTATTACTTACAATTACTCTATTAATAACCAGTGTTGTTCAAAATTATAAAAATAATATCAAGACAAAAGGGCTTTTATTATACCATAGAATGGAATTTTCAACATTATACCTAAAATACTTATTTATTCATTTTTGGGTTATAGACCCTATGATAGGTTTATAATTTTAATTTAGAATTATAGGAACTGAATAAATTATTGAAGGCTTACACTTTTTAACAAAAACTGAGAAGAGTTATTTCCAAAAGTTTAAAAATAACAATATTTTAAACAAGAAGTTATATAAATGGGGCCCAGGATCATCTCCTTTAAATTAAATACAGGGGCACCTACTAGAAACATTTTTATATGATAAATTTTGTAGTTTTTCTAATACAATTAGACTTGAAAAAACAAAAAGATGCTTTAAAAGGATGATAAATGTATTATTTGAAGATAATATAATTGCATGTGCAAGTTCAGAAAAACATATTTTTACTTTCTTCAAAGAGTTCTTTCAAAAAGTCCAAATGTAAGAAACTTATAGGAATCTCTTACTAGCCAAAGTTTTAAAAATTTGGCCTTCTGATAAAACATATTTTTTGTATTTGTATTACAAAATGTAAAAATCTCTGCAAGTTGAGTTGTTCTACATGTAGTTTGAGTTATTATTCTAAATGGATGATGTTAAAATCATGTCAAAATATGACTATTCATCTCTGTAGAACAAATGGAATGTATGCGGTGATGCTTAGAGAAGGGGCTATCCACCATCTTAATATTTTGAATAAAACTTCATGTCAAAAAAAATGCTCTTAAGAAAATCAATAGAGCCATAATATGCAAAACAAAAACAACGGATAATGGAAGTATAAGGGTCATTAATTTTAAAATAATTAAAAGCTGTCTTATAAAATTTTAAAATGAGACACTGTAGGAAGATCTACCTCAGGATTTTGGGGCCCTGTGGCAATAAACAATTGAAGAAGGCAATTCAGGAGAAAAAAAGTTTTTCCTAATGGGGTAATTTTGGAAGGCTGACAAATTTGAGTTTTTTTTTTAAGCAGATGATTTGTAGCAAATTAATGTACTTTTATTTAAGCTATAGTTAATGTGTTTTTTAAATTATTTTTTTAATGTTATTATCTAGGAGACACTGATTTTTTATCATGTATTTGGAAGCCTTAAGAAGAAAACCCATGGCTAGATTAGGCTATGATATATGAAAATAAATATCATACATGATTTCCATAGTAACTGAGTAGAAAATAGTAGAGATAATATTTATACTAGCAATAAAAACAAACAAATTATAATGAGAAATGGTTGTGAATAAATGAACCACAAAATCATATTGCCAGATCAATGGTTTTATGAAATATATATAGAAGTTTGAAAAGTATTGGATGGAAAAACATTGAAGTAAATTTCTAATTTATGTTTTAAATTTAATGTTATTGATAATAAAAATCCAATAAGTCGTAGAACTCAACAAAATAATTCTATATTCATTTAGAAATTTAAGTAGATAAAATCATCAATAACTTTTCTAAAGGAGATATATAATGATGGTAACACTGGACAGAATGTGGATGGTCCATTCAAAAGCAAAATGTATTTATTTTTGTATATTTTATATTTCATTAAAATTGTATATATTTAAGGTGTGGAGAATGATGGTTTTGCATATATACAAAGTGAAACGATTACTACAGTCAAGTTTATTAACATATCTCCTCACATACTTATCTTCTTTATTTTTTTGTGAAGAGGGCACCAGGAATCTACTCTTAGCAGAGTTTTAGCATTCAATACAGTGTTATTAACTATAGTCATCATACTGCACATTAGATCTATAGACTTACTTATCACATAACTGCAAATCTGTACTTTTGACCAACATCTCCCTATTCTCCTTTCCCCACCCTTGGTAACCATGGTCCTGCTCTCTTTTATGTATTTGACTTTTTAAGATTACACATGTAAGTGAGATTATATAGTTTTTTTTTTTCTTTCTGTATTTGGCTTATTTCACTTAGCATATTTTCCAGGTTCAATCACGTTGTTGCAAATGGCGGGATCTCCTTTTCGAAGGCTTAATAATATCCCATTATATATAACAATTTCTTTCTGTATTCATTCGTTAATGGACACTTAGGTTGTTTCCATACCTTGGCTATTGTGAATGGCTAATATGTATATGAAAAAAGTATTCAATAACACTAATCATCAGGAAAACGCAAACCGAAGCCACGAGATCTCTCTTCAGATCTGTTAGGATGGTTATTATAAAAAAATATAAAAGATAACAAGTGTTGGCAAGATTGTCAGTAAAAGGGAACCCTTTTAAACTGTTGGTGGGAATGTAAATTCGTAGAGACATTATGGAAAACAGTATGGCATTTCCTCAAAAAAAAAAAAAAAAAGAAAAAACAAAACAAAACCAGAACTACTGTACGATCAGTAATCCCTCCTCTGAGTATCTTCCCAAAGGGAATGAAATCACTTCGTTGAAGAGATATCTGTGTTCCCATATTCACTGCAAAATGTATTTAAAAAACGATGATAAAAATAACATAGTGTTTGTCTCTCAGGCAGTGATATAGCTCTTTGGAATCAATCATAATGCTTAAAAATAGTACCAAATTAACTCCAGGCAATGAGTTATAAGAATTGACTTATGATTTAGAAACAAAAGTTAATTTCATGTGATATAACAAAACAATTGGGATTTATTAGAGTTAAATATTATAAAACAGATATACTCTCTAGGAGAAAATATATTATTTTATAAATCTGTGGAGGAAAATAATTTTGTAGAATTAGAGCCTAGACATAATAAGAAAGTTTAAAATTGAGAGAATCTTATAATTAGTAAAACTTCAGTAGAATGGAAAACAATACAAAGAAAATTAAAACAACAGAGAATCACTGTGAATTTTCCTTTGTGTTTGCTATCTATGTGTCTGAGTTTGTTTTCAATTAAAAAGGAAACAATAAAACAAGACTTAGCATAGTGCCTCGAAAGGTCATTCATGGATTAATATTTGTTATTCAACCTGAACATAATCATAGAAACTAGAGGAAAGGTCACTAGTTTGCAGCTCCTAATACCATCATTATTTTGTTTCTTCTTGAAAATGTCCACTGACTTTCATACCAGATTTTCTTCTATATTTCCATATCTTCTACAATATCATTTAGTTTAGACGAATATGGCTTAAGATATTAGTTTTTTTCTTACTTTACTTAACTAAGCTAATGAGTCTCAAACTCATAGTCAAAAACTCCCCCCCGCCACCAGACTTTGACTCAGCAAGTGTGGAGGGTTCCAGAGATTTTCACTTTAATAAGCACCCCCAGGTGATTTTCATGCAAGTGGTTACAGTTGACTGTCTAGAACAATTTCTTTTTACCTTGGACTTTGTTTAAAGTGGAATTTGGGCCCAGAAAAGGAACAAGATTGAAAAACATCCCCTTAAGCAGGGAGCCAGGACAGGGAGGCTGAGGAAGAGGAAAGAGGGTTCATAATGTCAATGGTGGGTAGAGGTAGCTGGTATAGACAAGAAGTAGGATGTACAACTGGGTCACTAATGACCCAATCCAAGCTACAGAAATATATTTTCTTTACCAAAAAAAGTAAATAAATAAAATTTGTGTTTCACTGGAAAACTACTCACTTATCTATTGCATGCCCTTCTGAATTATCAGATTCCAGCACTGTCTTTGAGGTATATTTTGACTATAAATTATATGTTAACTAACATGTAAATTCTCTTATGTCTGGAGGTGATTTAATTAACTTCATTTCCCCTCTGCTCTCCTAACCCATACCCCCCAACCCAGGGAAAATCAATTTTGTCTCTACTTGGAATCCATCTCAATATTCCTTTACTCTATAAATCTGTTATTTTGACTTTATTTTTGAATTGTTCATAGCATCTGTTTGATCCCTTCATAGCATATGAGCAAAAATTTCTTTAACATGTGTCCATTCTTATATCTGTATGAAAGTAATAATTGCACATTTTCCTGAAAATTATGTTAACAGCAATACAATGCTTGCCTCACTGCTTATCACCACCATTAAAATAAGTAGCATACACTATTTATACATGCATGGTACATTTCTGACATTTGTTGGATTACTGAAGGAGTTTATGAACACTTTCCTTATTCCTGCTCTTTTTTGCAAATATAAGAACAGTAATATAATGTTATCTTTATTTAAGTCCAAAGGATGTAACTTGTTATCAAGAGAAACTATCTATCTTCTATATCTTTTGGTTTCCAATTTGATGTAACATGCAATTTCCAATAAGGCAATCCTTACAAGTGATTCAGAGAGTCAAGCACCACAGCTCTGCTTTACCCTCTTCCATTTAGATATTGAAAGAACGCCTTCCAGTCTCATCTCTGACACCCACGCGATAGCACTAACACTATTTACTATACTCAATCAGAAATACAGGACATGAGAATTCCACAAGTTACACAGAAGAGAGAGACACGTTAATTTTCCTCTCGATTTTGTTTCTTTGTTTTCCTTCAAATAATAACAGATCATTTTAAGCTATGTTCTAGGTAGCTGCACACATCAAATCTACAGTCAGCCAGGGCTGGAGTCTTGAAGATAATAATATTCTTTCTGTTCCAAGTTGATACTTGTGAAAGCTACAGTAAACTGTACTAAATGCTTCTGCTGCCTTTTTTGGCAGAAAGGTGCACCATCAGCTCAATCTTACCAGGTTCGGAAGGAAGCACTCTAAAATTGATCATAAAAAATCATTTTCTATCTAAAATGAGAATGATGCTTATCATATGGCAGGCTTTCAAGAAGGCCACGATGTGAGGGGCCCTTAGAAGAAAAATAATATTTTCTCTTCAACCAGTGGACTCCAATCAGCGGTAGAGGCACGTGTTATTTAGTGCAACCTTCTAATTAGGTATCATTTGGCCATTTCGAAAACTGCTGAGAGCAGAGATTCTCTCTCCACTAGAGGACACTCTCTAACTTATTGAAAAGAAAAACCCTCTTTTTTAAATTAAAAGAAAATTTCTTCTCTAATTAAAAAGCATCAGCATCCAGAGATCTTACTTGTTGAAATTAGGAAATAATGAGCATTTTGTTCTTAAATAAGATGTTGACTAGTAAGGGGATTTAACTTTCCTTTGCACCATTAATCATGCATATTGAAATTACACTATGGTCATGGTAAAGGTAAATGTTTTGCCAAAGACTCCATTTAAGATAAAGGCAAAGTGGTTTTCAAAACAAATTTAGCCTTTGTCATCAGTTATACTGAATGGCTCCTCTTCCAGAAAGCTTTATTCAGAAAATGAACTCTTTCTCTCTGTTTCTGTCTCTGTCTCTGCCTCTCTCTCTGTCTCTTTCTCTGTCTCTCTCTGTTCTCTCTGTCTGTCTGTCTGTCTGTCTCTCTCTCTCTCTCTCTCTCTCTCTACACACACACACACACACACACACACACGTTCCTCTGCAACTATCTCAAGATAGTTTACCCAAATAAGTATTAGGACCTATGGCATGTGAGAGTTGCCAGTATCTATCTACAGAGAGTTCTTTGAAAATCGAAGGTTTATCTAAGGATTCCAAAAACAGGGAAAGAAATGGAAAGAATAGGTTATATTAAGCTCAGAGTTGAAGATGTTATTCCTGCAGGGTGTTACAGCGTCTGCTCAAATTTAAAGGGAACAAAATCACAGAAAAACAAGACCTGTACTTTCAAATTTGCTCACCGTGATTCAGCTGTAACATCAGATTTCTTTATGAAAATGTATTTTAGACTACCTTTCTGTATATTAGACTATATTTCTGTATATCTTTCTGTATTTTAGACTATATTTCTGTAGTTCTTAAGAACAAAGCAACTTATTTGGCTAGCTAATAGAATTGCAAGGGGTTTAAGTAATCACAAATAACTTGGAGTTAACTGAGTTAATATACATCTGCAGTACCCATGGTGAGTGAGTGTTCACAAATCATCAGTAATTATTACTATTACTAGTATTGCTATTATCATGGGACTTGAACTTTTCTGTAAATGACGACTTGCAGTTCATGCATCAAGTTAGGCCAAATACGACTTTCAGGAACCTGAAGTCTGAATACTGGAATTTGAATGAATTATTGGGGTTATTTCCCACACTGAGATGAAGAGAGGCAGTGTGGCAGAACCCATCCAGAATGGAGAGGAAACTCACGAACTTGAGAAGAAAGAATGTGCAAAGTAGGGATATTATTACTGCATTGTGTTTGGATAGTTCAAAGAATCTTGTAAGGACTCAAATTGTAGCCTTTGATGGCTGCCTTCTATTTGCATAATACAAAAGTTTATGGCATCTAGAACAATCAACAGAGGTCAGGTTGAAGAGAGGGACTCAGCAAGCATCAGTTAAATATCTGGTGCCACCTGATGACCTAACCTGGGAAGGTGTGATTTTGCACCTGACTGTTGGGAGGATGGGTGTTAGATAAAAGAAGTACATAACTGATGACCGCACAGTGGAAAATGCTCAAGTGCCAGAAAATGGATTTGCTCAAAAAGGTTATTCAGAAACTATTGGTGATGATGAAAGAGAGGAAGCAGGGTCATTTCAAAATATTTTTAATTGAGTTAAAATACACATAACATTAAATTTACCATCTTAGCCATTTTTAAATGTACAGGGAAATAGGGTTCGTTTTGCCTGTGAGTTGAAGAATGGACAGAAGAAGCAACTCGTGTTTGCTTTCTGACAAAAATTATCAGAACTGCTTATAATTTTATTCATATCTAAAATTGTTTTGAGTCATCTACAAAGTAGGCTTTTTAAATACACACATTTTTAGGTTTTTATTGCAGAGGTCTTACTGATCTCAACATTTTGTGATTTTATCTTGATAAAACATGTCCTTTATTTTTGCTCCATTAATTACATAGTTACTGCACTAAATCCCTCACTGATTCTTTGAATGCTTGTGGTGCTTTCTTGTCCTTCCAGAGTCTCACATTTTAAAAGTGAATTATTCCATTTTCAGCCTCCAAGTACGTTTAAATTAGCCCTTAACACACATAGAGAAAGCATTCATCTGTGGTCAGGGATCAGCAAGTTCTTTAGACCTCAGCATCACAAGCAGTTGAAACAAGAAAAAAACAGAGGGGATGAAAAACAGGAAAATGAAAATGAGGAGTGAAAGGGAAGGAAAAATGAGAGGAGAAGGAAAAACAGGATATTAGTGGTGGTGGTGAACGGTACTGAAAACTCCTCAATAGCTTATTGAAATGTATTACATATAGGTCGCCATGCTCTTGGACAGACACTGTCCTGATATTGCCTTCATCTTTTTTGTGCTTAATCTGTCATCTCTAAACCCTGGCTGATACCTATTGAGGCAGAGACCACTAAATGCCTCCCAATGTCTATTATCTCTCTTCCTTCTAGTAAGATAACCCCAAAGGTTTAGTTGGGCACATGGCTACCCAGCTACAGACTATATTTCCTAGCTTCCCACACAGTCACATATGGCCATATGACTCAGATCAGGCCGATGAGACGTGTTAAGAAGTGATGTGTGCAGTTTACTGATCATCTCCTTTATTTTGAAGTCTCATGCTCTGGACTTTATTTTTCTTTTTCCTGTAGGCTAAAAAGCAGATTGTGCCATTGAATTGGTTTCTACCATATATATGAAGACATAATAATGGAGTAACAAGATACAAGGAACAAAAATCACCCCATCACTCTGGGCTTGTCTCTACTAGTCTATTTAATGATAGAAATAAACTTCTAATTTATTAAAGACATTGTATTTTGGGGTACCTTTGTTACTTAGGCTACACCCAACCAGTACCTCTAGAATGTACTTTTTCACCTTGTCTACCAGATTGCAGTGTGGCAGAATAAAATTCATGACACTACACTAACTAATTTGATCTGCTTAGTAGACAAGAACCACATTTATCTCTTGCTAATATTTTAATAATTTCCCACAGTACCTATGTACAAAATACAGAAACAGAAAAATACAAATACCCTCTTTGAGAAAGAAAGTATGAAATTAGGAATGAGTCACCTTTTAAGAAAGGACTTAACTTTAATTAGAGGAAAAGTATAAGGCATTTATTTAGGTCTAGGTTTATTTAGGGATAATACAGTCAACAGCATCTGTTATAAAACACATAATATAACCTCGTGACTTAAAAAAGAATCTCTTGTTTTGCTTTATTTCTTAAATGAACTGGTTGTGCTAACACGAAAGGTCCAATTCAAATGGCATTTTGTCATATCTGCATTTTAATGAGGCACCCTTCCCCTAATTTTCCTAATGCTCAAGGTATTAAGAGATAATTTAGATACATACAAAGCCAACTTTTCTTATGTTTTAAAAATATAATGCATAATCCTTAGGTTTATGTGGCTTTCAAGGTTAATGAAATATTCTTTAGGAGTTTCATACGCTTATAAAACATGGCTAGTGTGGGATATAATGATACATCATGCATGATGTTTATTATTTAAAATGTAAATGAACATTCAGTGAACTCACTGCTTTGTGTTTTCTTTGTTCCTGCATTGACGGGATTTGGTTGGTCAGCATTATATTAAAAGTACTCAGTATAACTGCTGGTGTTTCACACATATGTTTCCTCCACTTATCTCCCCTCCACAGTCGCTTAGTAAAATGCTTCTGACAGCTTCTGAGCCTAAAATACACTACGAAGCTTGGGTTTTTTGTCCACATTTGATAGAAGGAGAAATGATAGCAGTTTGAATTGCCATGGAAGCAGTTTGAAAAATTGAAGTTCAAAATGGGAGGGAATTTTCTGATATTATTTAATCAGGAAAAGTTTCAGAAGTTGATAGCATTCATGGATATTTTTAGTACTTTAAAAATTTCACTGTTATTTTTATTTTCAGTGTGTGACCAGAGCTATTTCCCTCAGTTCTTTTCATTATTGGAAAATACATTTATTCCCGTCCTTAAACATATTTTCATTGTCTCTATACCTACAATTTCTTGAGAAGCTAAGGCAATCTTCTTAATTTGTTTTTCCTTCTTTTTGGGGTTCCCAATACCACCTTTTATAACTTTATCCTCCCTCATGGTGTTAGCTTTACTCCTGGTCTTTGTACTAAACCAAAATGTTATTAAAACTCACACACACCTCAATATTATAACGGTTACTCTTCTGTGAGCTACTGGGAGATTTTTCACATGATTTCTAGTTACAACTGCCTTATGCAAGGCTTATGAACCCTTATATGGAGGGTTTATAATCCTCAACATGTCTTCAATAAAAGAGATTGTAAAGTAGCATCTGAGACCTGTCAGCATCTAATAAAGATTATCACTTGAAAATATCATTATAGCTTTCTTGCTCAAAGAAGTGAAATAAGTCAGACAGAGAAAGATAAATAATATATGATTTCACTTACATGCTGAATCTAAGGAACAAAAAGAACAAACTAATCATAAATAGACTTACAAATATGGTGGACAATTTGGTGACAGACAGAGGGGAGGTGGGTTTGGGAGGCTGGGAGAATGGGGTGAAGAGTTAAAGAAGTACAAATTAGTAGTTGGTAGTTGATCATGGGGATGGGGAGCATGGCATAGCGAATGTAGCTAGCATTAATATGATGGCTAAGTGGAGGGCCATGGGAGGGAGGGAGCAATTGGGGGGATCATTTTATGAATTATATAGATGTCTAACCAATGTACTGAATACTTGAAACTAATTTAAATAAATAAATTTTAAGAAAGAAGGTATATGATTTTCTGAAGTCTATTTTTGTGTACATCAATCATTGTTATTCTCTGATTTTTAAAATTTATAGTCTAATATTAGCAACTAAATGGAAAGTTATACAATTAAAATAATTGAGTCTTTGTTTCTTTAGGAAAATGACCTCTTGTATCATTTCACAAAGAAATGATACTTTCGCCAACATATTTATGGAATCATTCACATTACTAGTATTCTATATGAAGTTATATGAATAAACTTGCTCCCAACCCCTAAACACTTGAATCTCATGGGGAATGCCGTTTAATAAATCTAATCGATTTAGGTAAACTGCAGCAATTCGTTTTAAATGTTCTCCAGGAAACCCTGGCAACTTTCACACAGCCCAAGACAGAGGAAAAAATAAAGCCATTCATTCACATTTAGATGATGCTTCATAACATATTAACTCCTTGGTGCTAGCTGTTGGAATACCCTGTGTGAAAAAAGTCAATGGCAAATTTTGCTGATAGGATGTGTGTTCTGAATCAAACACCATCTTAGATTAATGAAAATACTCACTGATCTGATTAATGTCTGATACTTTAGTTTACCATGACTATGCCCATCATGTAATAAAAAATAGAGCAAAATTTAAGAAAAATTAATAAAGGTATTAAATATTAAACATAACCAGATTTTTGTGAGCAGAAAAATCTCATTGCTGAAACATTTCTTAATTAGTACTTTTTATACCACTCTTTACTCAAAAGATATACTTGACTTTCTCGACTTTCTCATTTGCAGTAGGAGGGAGACTTTTAAGATTTCATGGATAAAGCTTTAAAGCACTTTTGAAATATCTTGATTACTTCTTTCTTGTCTTCTTCATTTTTGTCTTTATTTTTAAAAAATATGCAATGTAAAAATATTGCTTTCATAATTTAGGAAAAGTTAATTATAGCATTACAATGTCATCATATATTTTAATTCCTCTGCTATCTCTTTTCTCCAACAGTGTGTAGTCATAGAAGGCCCTTGGGGAAACAAGTCTACCTGGGTCAAAATCTGCTCTGTGACTCCAAAAATATCCTGAGCAAACTGCAGTTGTATAGACTATTGATTAATGATACTCTTTGAAAGCACAGCATTAAAATAATATGAATATTAGAAGACATCTTTCTCAAACATAGTTAGGTACTGTGGATTTCCCCAGAACAAATGAAAATTTAAAATCAGCTTTGTTGAATCTATGTTTATTTTTTGACTAGCTTCCTCCTACCATCAATATATTACTCCAAAATCAAGGGTTTGGTACAGTATTAATAAAACCCTTCCACTTACAGGTTTTTATAACAATAAATAAGGTTATACCCTGTAGCAATACATGCTCTTTTTGGAGAGCCAAAGAAGAGATGTGAAAAGTATACTGCCTCCTTTATTTAAGCCACCATTGTCACTTCCTTTTGTCCAACTACTCTCTTAAATTTTTCAAAGTGTCTCCTCACTGTAATAATCAAAACTTAGAAAAATAGTGCCCCTCAAAAAGTGGAAAGTAGATATTTCTTTTTGATATTAGGAATGGCTATTTAGGACAGGAAATAGTAGAGAGCTAAATTGAGTAAATTCATTATTTCCTAAACCCTTTGTTTATTTAATTTATATACATACATGTGAGCAATGCCCTTGGAACTGTCGTGAGGATAAACAAGCTGATTTATGGTCCCACCCTCTGATTTTTACTTCTTTCATTTATCCTCCAAGTGTCAGTTTGTTCATGAAGCACAATGATTACCCGGACTCCTTGCTCTAGCACCCACCAAGGCTTACCATCTTTGAGAACGCACACTGTGATAGCTTTGTAATGTGTTGACTTGGCTAGGCTGTATTGCATTTCCTAGAATTTCATTTTTTTATATGTGTCCAATTAAGATAGGCTACAATAGAGATTCTCTCACATTGATGTGTGTGTGTGTGTGTGTGTGTTATGCATGTGTTTGTGTATGTCAATGTGTGCCCATATTGTCACTGATATGCTCACTTACCTTGTTGACATGAAGTGACAGTTGGGCCCAAAACTGCTCTCTTTTCCCCTGTATTTTCCATCAGTGTCTCTGACTTCTGGGCTAGAGGTGTGTGTTTTTAGCTCTATCATAAAGGGCCCTGTTCATTCTTGTTGGTAAGGTCAGAGACAACAGGAACTGATATGGGTTTCCGTATCCTAGTGGAGTTCAAGCCTGCTCATAATCTTCCTACTTAACTGCCTTCCTGTAAACTTCAGGCTTCAGCATTAGATGCAGAGATAGCCATGGGGAGACTGGGTAGTCAATAGTCAATCCCCTATAATTGTGTAAACCAATTCCCTACAAATAAGTAAATTTTTATGTATGTATGTATATATGTATGTATGTATGTATGTATGTATGTTTGTATGTATGTATTTTACATTGGCTGTCTCTCCTTTAACCCTCTTTTCACACTATGCATGCATAGATGTGTTTGTATATATCAAATACTTTAATATCTTTATTGCTCACATTTTACTGATTTTTAAACCTAAGTCATCGGCTTGGACTCCTCTTTTGCATGGACATCTCCACTTGGATCTCCCACAAGCATTTCCAACTCACCATGTAAGCAGTTGATTTGTCATCTTTACCCACAAATGGCTTATTCTCTGACTTTCCTATTTTGATAAACGTTACCTAACACACAGTAGGTATTCAATAAATTATCATTGGAAAGTTAATGAATAAATAAACATGCTTAGAAAAGAGATTTCTCCACTATTAAATGCCAAGAGTGAATAACAGCAGACTAATTAACAGAACTTTTATTCAAATTATGTGAAAAGGACATTCAGTGAACAAGCATCCTCCTAACCTCTAATTTCCTTCTTCCAAGTCAGCCTTAAATTTTAGGGCATTACAGACACTTTAAAAGAACTGATGAAAGGGAGTCCTTGCCCCTTCCTTGACTCCATGAAAGTATTTTTTGTGTTTACAATTTTAAGGCCTCTTGAAATTAATAGACCCAAGCATTCTGGTTTAAGAATCTGTGATCTAGATAAAATACGACACTAGAAAATATTAATTATTTTATATATAAGTTATAATCTCACAGGAAGGTGTTGGGTTATTCATGCTGCCATCAAGTATACTTTTTTGTGTGTATTTGGGTTAATAGAAATTAAAATGTAGCATTGTTTGTCAAAACAAACATGACTGTCTTACTAGGACTTCTGCAAAGAAATAACAAACATTGATGATTTATCTGATGATGATAAAATAGCAAAAGGTTAAAACAAAAAAAAAACTATTCTATTTAAGATTTTAAAGCATCATTTGTGAGGTTTTATTATCATAATGTTTAGAGGGAATTTGAAAGTCTATTTAAAAATTGTTTTCATGTGCTAAAAATGTGAAAACCACTACTTCTGTATGAAATCACTGGTCACATAACCTGAATTTTCAGCCATTCTTTCTTCAGTTAATAAATTTAGTATAGATTTTTAGGAAAACAGAATAATTTCACAAACATCTGAATAGTAACTGGTTTACCAAGTCCTGGGAAAGAAAAAAAATGATTTCACCCATGTGGGATATAAATTTGAAAGTGACAAACAAACAAGACAAACAAAAACTCAAAAACACAGACAATAGTTTAGTGATTACTAGAGAGAAAGGTGGGGGAGGAGGTAGATAAGAATAAAAGAGGTCAAATATATGGTGATGGAAAGAGATTTACTTTAGGTGGTGAACACACAGTGCCATACATAGATGATGTATTATTGAATCATACACTAGAAACCTATATTATTTTATTAACCAATGTTACCTCAATAAATTTAATTAAAAATAGCCACTTCCTTCAAAATGCCCTTATTCTGAACAGAAAAAACAGTTTCATAGTGGAGAATAAGGTAAAATAAAAGCAAAATATAGCCACAACAGAACATCAATGAAAAATCATCACAGTAGTTGGAAATACATATTTGAGACAAGAAATTTGACACTGAATTCTCTGTGATTATGGTTTCCCCTATGTTTCAGAGTAGGTAGGGCCATTGGGACAGTTTTCCCAATCTCTTTCTTAAATGTGTCTGTCAACAAATTAACACCTAGGTTAATATATTAATGCACAATTAATTGGTTGGCAGAGACATATGGATGCAAATTACAGAAGGGAATCCCCCTGGCTGTGTCTATTCATGGAAAGCAAGATGTGAAATCAGAAGAGACAGAAGGAATCCTTAGAAAATTGTTACCTCAAGATTGTAAAATCAATGTCTCTGGGTACTTTAAGAATGTTGTAATATTTCTCCCAATTGTTTCCTCTTTATATTTTTCAGCATAAACAATGGAACTTTCTTTAAATATGTGCTGTACTAATATAAATGTTATATATATATATATATATATATATATATATATATATATATATATAATATATACACTAGTATATACACACACTTTTTAGAAAGAGTGAGCGGATTAGTCAATCTTTAACCTTAAACAGGAGACTAAAATCATAAATGTCAAGATAATTTAAGGCAAGGATGTATAGTGACTTCAGTTAACAGTCATCTCTGTAAAAACGCACATTTAGGTTCTTTAAACACATGCTATATAGGCTGAACAAAGCAGGTCCCCAGGCTGATTTTGGTGTTCCAGTCACCAATTTTCAATGGCTATCCTAAAGTATAAATATGGTTGAAATCTTGATCTCTGACTCAGCTAAATATGTCAGAAAAGGGATTCTGCCATTTATTATCTCCTTGACCTTAAGCAAGTTATGCCATTTAACCTCCTTAACATTTAAATTTTCTTTTTGGCAAAACAGTGTAAAAATATTTAACTCTTAGGTTTATTATAAGGATTAAATGTATAAACAAGATATATAAAGCATTTAGCACATTGTAAATTAGCAGAGAGAGAATAATGGCTTCAAAAATAATGAGTGTTAGTTCTAGTAAAAACGGTACACAGCCTTAACAAATAAAGTGCCTACTAGGTTCCAAGCTGAAAAGTATCTATTGATAAAACAGAACTAACCTTTTTTCTAACAAAAGTCCTCATGCTTAATTTTTACACCATCATGTTATCTTTGCACAATGTTTCCAGGCTTTTTGATTTAATAGATCATGTCTTATTTCCTTTCATTCTGTTTTAATCTCCAAAAGCACTCCTGAACTCAAGGTTAGCCTATCCAAAAATTAAAAAGCAGGTGCTATCCACTGAAATGACGATCTTCACTGCTTTGTGGTGTTCTGATGAATTTCATCTTGAGACATATCCTCTCTTGCCATCCTTTGTGCTCAAGTATTTTCCCATCTCCAATCTCATTTAAAGTTGCTGTCTTATCTACCATTCCATGGCTGTCTTTTAGAACTTAGACTTCATCCAACCCATCCAGAAAGACTTTCTCAAGTGTTTCCATCATTTTCCCCATCACCTTCCCAAGTGGCCATATAAACCCTTGCTATATCCTCCAGACACCATCTAATTCCAATCTATTTCTTCAAGTTCAAAATGACTATATTTTATCTCTTTGACTCTTTACCAGGTGATAAACTTATTTATGAGCAAGGCTTGCACCTAAGTAAAAATTTATGAACTGTATACCCTCTTATTTTAGCCCCAAGGACTCCTGGGACATCATTAGTGATACCGTGAGTTTCAGAGATTAAATCCATAAGGAGACATAAGATATTTTCCCTTGTCCTGTGAGAATTCACTTTATGCTATTCACAAATAAATAAGCAAACACAATAACAAATAAATAAGTAAACAAAAAACCTTCAGTGCCAAAGAACTATGAAATGCTGTCCTATTTTCAGGAACCACTTATAGTAACATATTCTTTTCAATACTGAAAATGTATTGCATACTTAAGTGAGAATCTAAATTCGAGCCCAAATCTAGGCAAGTATAGTAAACCACATTTGAGTGGTAAAAGAAAACGCAATATGTAAACAAAGCCATAATATTATATTTAACACTTTTGGAACCTATGGGCAACTATGCCTAGGTCAGTATAAAAATTCATAACTTTGCCTGATGGACCACCTCCCAATATCATGTTTCAAATAGATCATGTTTCACCATGTAAGAGTATAGGGTATACATAAAATGATTTAACAAAGTTTTTTTTTATGTCTATCAAAGTCTGAAATGGTATTAATAGTTATCCACAATTAATGAAAAACTTCTCAAATCTTCCTTGACTACAGGTTAAAGTCATTTAAGATAAATTACATTGGTATTGTACTTGTCTCATTTGTATTTTTAAAAGAATCATATCCTCCTATGTAAACTCTAAAGTGAAGATTTTCATAGGTGTTGCAACTCAAACTAGAAATCAAACCATCAAACTCAAATCCCTTAAGTGAAGATTTTTATTTTAATTTGGGCCTCTGATTCAGTCCTAAGAGTGCGTATAAGAACCTTTTATGTATTTCTTAGTGAAAAGAAGCCCTCTTCCTAAAACCTACATGAATGTAACAATGTCCATCGATGACAGCACCACTGTGTTCTCTGAATGAGTCCTATTAGAACAGATGTATAGAAACCTGACCTTGGGGGCTGTGAGGAGGATTCTGGTCCCATGAGCCATGTTTCTCACTTTGGACTAAAAATTCTCTCAGTGGATACTAATGGTGACTACACCTCAGCCCCTGTTGATGGCCATTTGGGAAATCAGGACACTCACCCTGAATCAATAAACAGTCTGGAAGCATAGGCCTTTTTCAGGGAACAGAGAAACACAGGGAAATCTGTTCTAAAGCAAAAGTCTGACTGTTATCCTATTGGTGCTGGCATCTTTTATACTGTTCTTAATGAGTTAGTTTGAATAGTTCATAAAAAGGAAACTGGGAGTTAAAGGCATAGGAGGCAGCTTATGTATAAAAAAGGTGGTTATGTTGAAATGGGTCAATAGAAAGTTTAGACGGGGTAAAGGGATAAAGGGGGTCAAATATGTGGTGACATCTAAGAAGGAAATCTAACTATGGGAGGTGTACACACAGTGTAAATATATATATGCCTTACTGTTAAATTGTACAGCTGAAACTTACTGGATTTCATTAACCAATGTCACCATAAAAAATAATAATAAATAATAAATAGTTTAAAGTGTAAATTTGAAATTGGTGAAAATATGCAAGATAAATGAGAAGAAATGATCTGAAATAATGAAAGGTTGTGAAAGACATGTAACTTAATTCTAAAACTAGTCCAATCAGTAATAAACAACAGTAGATCTAAACTGTATAGGCTGCACTTAGTTTCTTATTGCAAATGTGATTTTTAATTTGGTGATATACATGAGCCTATGTTTTAGCATCTGGCACATAAAAAAGTATGAAGCTCTGTTACTCATGATAAAATCACTACAGTGAAAATGAATATTGAATGTTGGGTGAAGAGTTCATGAGGATCATGAGTTGGCTGAGATTCTTAGTTGATTGACAAAGTAAATATTATACCATTGGTTATAAATGTAGGACTTCATCAGTCATTTTTTCTTAATGATAATGCTCTTTTATTCTTCTCTGAGGCAATAAGGAAGACTAGCCAGTGTATCTGACACCCTTTACATCCATCACTGGCCACAGGTGAATTGACCTCTTAAAAGAAGATGAACTTATTAAAATATCTACCAATAGCCTGAGAAAATTTCCCCTTTTCCACCTCTTGGCATCATTTGGGGCGTCTGTTTAGAAATCTTTCTGACCGAGCTCAAAACAATTGAAAAACAAAAACAATCTCCTGCTATTTGTATCCTCATAGTTACATAAGTCTATTGAATCATAATATTGTGACACCTCATCAGAGCAGTCCTGACATGTGTGTCAGCCCATTCAGTGTACCTGAAT